>MU679462.1:136111-210598 GCA_026770625.1 Nicotiana glauca | reverse complement strand
TTATTTTCTAGGAGGAGGAGGATGAAGGCCCTTCCATACAAGCCGTAAGTCGAGGAGCATGCCTCAACAATTGGTGCATCAGAACCACCAGGGCCCGAAAAGCTTCGGTGTAGCAAGGATGAACAAAGCACCATGCATCATCTTTATTTTGCTAGTTGACTTTCTTTCCGCATTTTAATTTTGAAATAAGACCTCCAATGTTCCAAACAATTATGAAATTTATCAAAGCATTTTTTTTCTTATAAATCCCGCTCTTGTTACTTTTCATCGTTTACTTATTTACATATCATTGCTATTACTTATCTTGATAAACCGACAATTGTGACTTGCAACGAGACAATGCGACAAATGGATGTAGACTCAGAAGAACATGATATACCAGAAGAGGTTGTTAAAAAGGTTGAGGATTTTGAGAATAGACCTAAGTCCAACTTGGACGAGACTGAGGTGGTTAACTTGGGAGATACAGAAAATGTCAAACAAATGCGCATCAGTGTTCATCTATCACCATCAGGGAAGGAAGAGTACACGAAATTCCTAAGGGAATATGAGGACATATTCGCCTGGTCGTATAATGATATGACTGGTCTCAGTACATCTATTGTAGCTCGCAAATTGCCAACTGATCTGACATGTCCCCCTGTAAAACAGAAGCTCAGGAAATTCAAACCTGACATGAGTTTGAAAATCAAGGAAGAAGTCACTAAGAAAGTCAAAGCCAAGGTTCACAGGGCAGTGGAGTATCCAACATGGTTAGCCAATATCGTACCGGTGTCGCAGAAGGACGGGATAGTTAGAGTCTGTGTTGACTATTGGGAACTCAACCGGGCCAGTCCGAGAGACGACTTCCCCTTGCCAAACATACACATTCTAATTGACAACTGCGCCAAGCATGAGCTGCAGTCTTTCATCGATTGTTTTATTGGGTATCATCAGATATGGATGGATGAGGAAGACAAAGAGAAAACAGATTTCATTATGCCGTGGGGGATGTATTATTATAAAATAATGCCGTTTGGGTTAAAAGATGCTGGAGCTACTTACATGAGGGCCATGACTACTATCTTCCATGACATGATACACAAAGAGATTGAGGTATATATAGATGACATCATCATCAAATCCAAGAGAGCCACTGGCCACATGGAAGATATGAGGAAATTCTTCAACAGGCTAAGAAGGTACAATTTGAAGCTGAACCCCACCGGGAAACTACTTGGGTTCATTGTGAGTCGCCGAGGAATAGAACTAGATCTATCAAAGGTTAAGGCCATTCAAGAATTGCCACTGCCAAAGAGCAAGAAGGACATGATGAGTTTCCTGGGGAGACTCAACTATATCAACCGATTTATAGCTCAGTCCACTGTCATTTGTGAGCCAATCTTTAAGATGTTGAAGAAAGACGCTGCTACCAAATGGACTGATGACTGTCAGAAAGTTTTTGACAGAATCAAGGAATACCTGTCAACACCGCCAGTTTTGGTCCTGCCCGAGCCGGGTAGACCTTTATTACTCTACCTTGTAGTGTTGGATGGAGCGTTCGGTTGTATTCTAAGACAACATGATGAAACAGTGAGAAAGGAACAGGAAATCTACTATCTACTATCTCAGCAAGAAGTTCACCCCGTACGAGGCCCGATATTCTCTATTAGAGCGCACCTATTGCGCTCTGACTTGGGTAGCTCAGAAGTTGAGGCATTATTTCTGTGCCTATACTACTCACCTCATATCAAGAATGGATCCGCTGAAGTACATCTTTCAGAAGCCCATGCCCACTGGCAAACTATCCAAGTGGCATATCTTGTTGAGCAAATATGACATCATCTATGTGACTCAGAAAGCAATCAAAGGACATGCACTAGCAGATCACCTTGCTGAAAACCCTATGGACGGATAATACGAGCCTTGAAAGACGTATTTTCCTGATGAAGAATTATCTTTCATACGAGAAGATATCGCAGAATCCTATGAAGGTTTGAGAATGTTTTTTGATGGTGCAGTAAACTTTAAAGGAGTTGGCATAGGAGCAGTCCTAGTATCAGAAACCGGTCAGCATTATCCGGTGTCTAGATTTCCATGCACCAACAATATGGCCGAATACGAAGCCTGTATCTTAGGGCTCAAGTTGGCTATTGACATGAACATTCAGGAGTTTCTAGTGATTGGGGATTCAGACCTCCTGATACATCAGGTCCAAGAAGAATGGGCAACTAAGAATTCCAAGAAGAATGGGCAACTAAGAATTCCACGATACTCCCGTATTTGCATCATGTATAGGAGTTGATGAAGAGATTCACGAGGATAGAGTTTCAGCATGTCCCTAGAGTCCAGAATGAGTTCGCCGATGCATTGGCTAGCCTATCATCCATTATACAACACCTGAAAACCAATTTTATTGACCCCATTCCTGTGAAAATCCATAATCAGCCAGTTTATTGTGCTCATGTCGAAGAAGAAGCAGACGGAAAACCTTGGTTTCATGATATCAAGAAATATTTAGCCACAGGAGAATATCCAGAACGTGCGAACGCTACTCAAAATCACACACTTCGAAGGTTATCCAACAATTTCTTTCACAGTGGAGGAATCCTGTACAGGAGGTCTCCCGATTTGGGATTATTAAGCTGTGCCGATGCAAAGAAAGCATCCAGGCTATTGGAAGAAATTCATGTAGGGACCAGCGGGCCACGTATAAACGATTTTGTCTTAGCTAAGAAAATACTCCGAGCCTGGTATTTTTGGATGACCATGGAGACAGACTGCATTCGGTATATCCGAAAGTTCCACCACTGTCAGATACATGCAGATATGATAAAGGTGCCTCCTAATGAGCTTAATGCAACAAGTACACCATGGTCGTTCGCCGCTTGGGGAATGGATGTTATCGAACTTACCGAGCCTTCTGCATCACACAGACATAGGTTCATACTAGTGGCAATTGACTATTTCACCAAATGGGTTGAAGCAACCTTATACAAGGTAGTGACTAAGAAAGTCGTGGCAGACTTTGTCCGCGACTGTATCGTTTGTCAGTTCGGCATCCCAGAGTCAATCATTATTGATAATGGTTCCAATCTCAAAGTGACCTGATGAAAACAATGTGTGAAACATTCAAAATCAAACAGAAGAATTCTACAGCCTACAGACTTCAGATAAATGAAGCTGTAGAAACGGCCAACAAGAATATCAAGAAGATGCCAAGGAAGATGATAGAAAAACATAAGCAGTGGCACGAGAAGCTATCATTCGCTCTATTGGGGTACCGCACCACAGTTCGCACATCAACCGGGGCAACTCCTTACATGTTGGTTTATGGTACAGAGGTGGGCATTCCCGTCGAGGTAGAGATTCCCTCCCCGAGGATTATATACGAAGCAAAACTTGAAGACGCAGAATGGGTAAAGAGTCACTACGAGCAGTTAGCCCTCATAGATGGAAAAAGAATAAACGCAGTTTTTCATGGTCAACTTTATCAGAACAGAATGTCCAGAGCCTTCAGCAAAAGGGTCAAACCAAGAAAATTTACATCAGGACAGCTGGTTGAAGAAAATATTTCCACATCAAGATAAAGCCAAAGGTAAATTCTCTCCCAATTGGTAGGGTTCGTACATGGTTCACCGGGTTCTAACAAGAGGAGACCTTATACTTGCAAAAATGGACGGAGAAGTTTGGCCAAAGCCGATCAATTCTGATGCAGTCAAACGATACTATGTTTAGCACTTATGATTTCTTTTATAATGTAATTTGAACTACGTCTGAACTGATTCCCATTTAAGAGGGGATACGTAGGCAGCCTTATGGGTTCAGTCACAATTTAATAAAAATTTCATTTCCCCCCGATATTGGAAACTGGGGCAGAATTTCGAGGAGTACCCTCAAAATTCCGAAGTTGATCTTCAGCCACTCACCAACACGCAGCAGTCAGAATCACCAGCCCAGTCAACTGGGGTAGAATTTTGAGGAGGACCCTCAAAATTCCGGAGTGAGAGAGGTTGCAAGGTCTTGAACCGCATCGCAGTTGTCGGTTCATCTAAAAGAAAACTATTTTTTTTTGTATTTACGTTACACTTTTTCTAAATCATGCATGACTACTATCAAAATTATTTTGTTTAGCAATGCTACCACAATAAAAATAGGAGCCGAGCAGGACAAGCAAGGTCCACAGGAAGACGAACTAACCTTCCCCTCTTTTACAAATCTCACGATTTTTCTTTGGATGCAGGCACCTAAGACATAAAATCACCTGATACGATTACATACTCAGGCTTTTTCAGGAACACAACTCACAGAATCTTTGCCTATTTACAATTGCTATCCATATGAGACATCCCCAGCGACCGCAATACAACAACCAGCTATCAGCTATCATATATCAGCTAGGAGATTTCGTAATTATTCAGCTCTACTTTGTCTGCATTGCATAAGGCTACTATTATTCCTTTCGAGACTAAGCCATGTATCCCTAATTGTATAAGGCTACTATTCTTCCTTCCGAGGTTAAGCTCTACCTCCATCTGCATTTCCCGCATTGCATAAGGCTACTATTCTGCCTTCTAAGGTTAAGCTCTACCTCTATCTGCATTTCCTGCATTATTTAAGACTACTATTCTGCTTTCCGAGGTTAAGCTTTACCTCTATCTGCATTTCTTGCATTACATAAGTCTACCTTTCTGCCTTCCGAGGTTAAGCTCTACCTCCATCTGCATTTCTCGCATTGCATAAGGTTACTATTCTGCCTTCCGAGGTTAAGCTCTACCTCCATCTGCATTTCTTGCATTGCATAAGGATACTATTCTGCTTCCCGAGGTTAAGCACTACCTCCATCTTCATTTCTTGAATTGCATAAGGCTAATATTTTGCCTTCCAAGGTTAAGCTCTACCTTCATCTGCATTTCTCGCATTGCATAAGGCTACTATACTGCCTTCTGAAGTTAAGCTCTACCTCCATCTGCATTTCTTGCATTGCATAAGGCTACTATTCTGCCTTCCGAGGTTAAGCTCTACTTCCATATGCATTTCTCGCATTGCATAAGGCTACCTTTATGCCTTCCGAGGTTAAGCTCTACCTCCATCTGCATTTCTTGCATTGCATAAGGCTACTATTCTTCCTTCCGAGGTTAAGCTCTACCTCCATCTGCATTTCTTGCATTGCATAAGGCTACTATTCTGCCTTCCGAGGTTAAGCCCTGTCTCCCTAATTGCATAAGGCTACTATTTTTCCTTCCAAGGTTAAGCTCTACCTCCATAATTGCATAGGCTGAAATATCGCTACTCCATCTTGTATCGGCTGAAATATCGCCACTTCATTTAAATCTCGCATCGGCTGAAAGATCGCCATTTATGTTTACATCTTGCATCGGCTGAAATATTGCCACTTTATTTAAATCTCGCATCGGCTAAAAGATCTCCATTTATGTTTACAATTTACATCGGCTGTAATATTGCCATTTCATTTAAATCTCGCATCGGCTGAAATATCGTCATTTCATTTAAATCTCGCATCGGCTGAAATATCGCCATTTCATATAAGTCTCGCATCGGCTGAGAGATCACCAAATCCTGCATTTCATGGACTGAAAGATCGCCAAATTTTCCAAAGGCGTCATCATTTGGAGGCACCATTTTCATAGCCCGAGAACATCATGCCATGGCCTGAGGAGCCCGTTTTATCTCTTGCATATCATTATTCAAAGGCATCATTCTCATAGCCTGAGAACATCATTTCATAGCCTGCAAATCCTTTATTATACGCTTCATGGCCCTGGAAGTCATGGTCTGAGGACATCATCCTAACTGTCCAAAGGCAACATTCATGGTCCGATGGGAACTTGCATCACATTTAAATTTACGCACAATATATTCTGGTATTACTCACTTGTACGTACACCGTCTAGCAACGGCCGTCTCAGCAGGAGCAATCCCGCTCCAGTTCCCGCAGCCTATCAGACTCTGACCATCCATCGCATCTGTTTTTCGAAATCTCCATCGGTATAGTCCGCCAATGGACCCTGAAATACATATGGCCTGATTGCTGTAAGACCAGGGATTTGCAGGCAGCTCAGGAACTGGAGCTCAGTCAATATTCTTCAATCGTTTCGTTCGATCAAAATTGGCCAGCATGTCTTTACCCGACAACTCTTTCATCCTTCCCGGGCAAAGAGGGGCAGCTGTTGATACCCAATTTTTTTCTATGTATTTTTATACTCAAAATACTTTCAAAATAGTATGTGTATGCATACATAAACATGCCCAAGAATTTTGATATTTTTCCTTAATTTTTAAGATTTTTAAAAAATCAATTTGTTGTTCATTCTAGTAGTACAAAAATCAATAGTTATTTCAAAAAATATTATTTTGGTGAATAATTTATTTTATTCCCATATTTATACTAAAATATAGTTAAGGTTATTTTTATATATTTTTACAAATTTATTTGGTATTTTTAAAGTTACATTGCATATACTTACAATTCTAGCCCACTTTAAGATTTAATAGTATTTTATAATTATAAAATTAGTTCCAATATTTTTAAATCAATATTTATGTATTATTAAGTGTCTCATTACCTTTAATTTATTTTCAGAAGTCCTTTACTATTTTGTAAAATAAAAAAAAGAAAAAAATGGCTATTTAAATACTAACCCTACCTATTTAAATTTTATCCCAAATCGATCCCCCAATTAACCCCAATTTCAATTTCAATTGGACCGGCCCAATCCCTAAATTATCTGCCCCCGACCCAATTAAATAACCCACCCGGACCTAATCTTAATCCCAACAATTGATCTAACAGATCAACGCCTCACGTGCAACCTTTACTTTTTTAATTTACAAAACCCTCAACCCTAAATCATTTCCCCTTTACTAGCCGCCCATGAAACCCCCCTCCTATCTCAGGTTCTCTCGAACCTTCCTTAACCCTAGTCGCCTCTAATCGTTCTCGCCTTGAAACCACCAGAAACCATGGCTTCTCCGGCCATGGAAGCCCTATAATCACCCCTATTCGCTCTTATATGCTTGGTACTCGAAGGATCAATGTCTGACCTCGAAGGTTTTCATTCATATCTTCACCGATTCAAGGTTCTACGGCCATCTTTGGCCCTGCTTCGGTGTACAATGATGTTTTGAGCCGGGTTCTGACTTATCCGACTCCGATCGAACCTTTTCCAAGCCTTTCTCATTCTAGGATTCTTCCGAAACCCTAACTATTCGAGGTTCTCTCCGAGTTTTCTTACATTTATAACGTATCTATGCTCTACTTGGGTTCTTAAATGATTTCCCTAATTTTTTCTTTCAAAATTATTTTTAAAATCATTTCTCTTCGATTTAGGGTTTTCTGAAAGACTTAAAATGTTTATCCGATTTTTCTTTTGCCCTTCTTTGAGTGTATTTGTCTTTGTTGTGCTCACATGTTTCCTTTCGATCACGCATGTTCTTCTGTGCTTCTATATTTTTGTTTTCCTACTATGTTTCTATACCGTGCTCGCATGTTTATCTCACTATGTTTTCCTATATGCTCTTTTGCTATACTGCTCAGTGTTCTTGTGTTCTCCTACTGTATTTGTTTTATCAATTTCTTAGGTCTCTTTGTTTGCCTTCCGCTGAACCATGTTGAGACCTTCTTTAAACATGTTTCTTCTACTATCATGTTGTTCTCTCATTGTGCTTTGAGCTAGTTCCTTCACTCTATTTGCTTTGAATTTTTTATTATATTTGCTTGTCTTCTCATGAGACTCTGAAAAGAGATCTCTGAGACTGTTGCTTGCCCACCTCTGTATTTGATTCAAGACGAAACCCTAGAATTTGGGGGGTTCTGCCGAGGTTTGATCCCGCGATTGAATTAGGGTTTATTTCAGAACCCTTAACTCTTTCAGAGTAGCTTCTGAGCCTTTGAACTAAGTCTGGACCTCTTTGTTTTTATACAATTCTGAACTTTTTAATTTCTTCTACACTAGGCTTTTCTATTGATTGGCATGACAGTTCTTTCATGTTTAAACGTGTCTGCATGTTTTATATGTGATGAGCCTTTCTTCCAAAAGGTTTTCCAACTTGTGATTGATTGAGAATCCCTTGTCTAATTGATTGTTACTGATTTTCCTTAAGTTAAAATCTTTCCCCCTTTCAGACTTGGTTCATTCATACAATATTTTCGACTCATGATTCCTTGGCTATCAATTGATTTCCTTTCCTTAATTTGCACAACTGTGCACTGTCAAGACTTTTTCCTTAAATAAACCTCTATGAATTTGCCCCTCTTATACTGCTTTGAAAAGTGTTTGATTAATCTCTTTCCTTAATTAGTTTTGCCCGTTTAAAATCAGAATCCCTTAGTTAAAGGGAAACCCTGTGCAATTGATTTTCAAACTATTTTTCTTACCTATTTCTGCTTGCTTTCTACACTATAAATACATGACTTCCTTTAAAACAGCACACACGATTGAGCACACTAAAAACTATACAATCACAATCCTATATGAACTTATAGAACTCTTGCTTCTTGACTGCACTTTGGCTTTTACAAGGCTACTGCTTCTCTTTACTTTTCTCTTTGAAACATGTATGTCGTAACTTAATTTTCAGCATCACCCCAATTTGTTTATTTACAGTCCTTGTATCCATGTGTAATTTCTTTTCTCTGTAAAGTTTAACATTTGACTTAAAGTGCATATATGCTACTGCCTGCTTCGCTTCTTTGTGAACAATTTCTCCCTATCCAATTAACCCCTATGTTTTTCTGAGTGGGGACTTAGGGCAGGTCAATAAGAATTGTTGTTCGTGACCTATGTTTTTAACCCCCTAACCTCTAAGTAGGCTAGAAGGTGTGCTAGTATGTCTCATTACTGGGTATGACCCTTTGCCTGCTCTTTCCTTGCATCCTGCTTCTAGTATGAATCCCCATACCCCACTCCCCTATGTGTGTTGAATTAAGGTATAGCCTGGCAGCATCCAAATTGCTGTCCAGGGCTAAACCTGACCTTCAATAGGTCCTACTCTCCAATTTTAAAAGCTGACAGGCTAGTCAGGGGTGTGCCACCATCCTAATTGCTGGGCATGACCACCAACCTGCCATGGTGTTACGCCCAAAGCCGATGGACATGACCTACGCTCGACCGGGTAGACCCAGTCATGTGGACCCGGGTGCCCTTCGTACCCCACGTGTTAGCCCGTGTTCTCATTACTTATTAATCGAAGGAAATAGCCATTTATAATTAAAACACCCTTTTTACAAAACATACCTAGCATACATGGTTACTTAGAGTGGTTTACAACTTACATCGCCCAACATACAAAATACATATTTACATAAGTTCACAACCCACATTTCCTGTCTACGGGGCCTCTAAGGATACAAAAGGATAATACAATACTTGTCGGTAACAAGGCTCCGACTATACCTTACACAAACATCTAAAATAAGACTCCAGAATAAGAGCGGCACGAGGCACGCAGGGCCTCGTGAGGAAAGGGGCTCACAAATTCAGCCGACGGGAAGTGAAGGAGTGCTAGGGTCGGTGGACTAGAGTACCTGTTATGGATCCATGTACAATCATAACACGAATGTAGAGCCCCCGGCAAAAGGGACGTCGGCACATTCGAATTGAACTAGTATGTATGAACAAACTTTACCCAAAGTAAAATCAACAAATACACAAATGACAATAGTAATAGAATCGACAACTCAAATGCACACGAAAGGAGCAACCAAAGCCAAACAAGTTTTACAATCTCTCCTTTTCCCTTTTGAACATCATTTCGTCACATCAATGATTTCATAACTTTCACATTATTTTGACTCAATAGTGATTTCGATCACTTTGCCACCCTTATTACCTCGGCCATCCTTATCACCACAATCCACACCTTATTACTTCGTGTTGCGGTGCGCAACCCGATACCATCGGACAATCATATCTCACACAACAACAATAATAATTCACAAAGAGTGTTCATAGTCATCAATACCAATTCCAACATATACAATAGCCCGTATACATTTCAATTCACAACAAAAGTTTGTCCACAACAAGTCACATATGATATTGCCATATCTGTTTCAATTTTATCAATTACAATTTCTTTCCACCATTTATTTCACAGCTCTTACCACATAACACATTCATGCCCACACACACTTGGGTTATTGACATTTACTCACACCATTATAAAGGAAAAACTTAACCGACAACGTTCAAGACATATTAATCACAAGAATTCGCAAGTAGTCCACGTAAGTAACACATACCACTTACCCATATACCAACAAGGTGACTTTACATAGGTTAAAGTTAGCCATATATACCTGGAGCCGAATTCTCTTTTTAACTTCTACTTTCAATTCACCAAACAGTCTAGCAATGTCAATCTAGTTCACAAATTAACACATATATCTTAGAATTGAAGTTCACAAATATGGCCCAAACTTATTTATGTTATCAACCCCTCTTTTACAATTCTTTACACCTATCCAATTCCTCTTACTAGATTTTAGGTTTTAAGAGTCATGCATATGTATTTCAACTTCCACTTTCAAGAATCAATGCATGAGAATCCCTTTTTTTTGTTTAAATATGAAAACCAATGAAAAAGGGTTCGAGATTTTACCTGTAAGAACGGGGATGAAGGTATCTACTCGAAATTTTTCGGGCCTGGGGGACTTTGAAAAATCGAATTGAACGAGGATAAGCTTTCTCTCTCAAGAACCCTCTCTCTATTTTGTTCAGTAAGTAAGTAAAAATGAGGGAGTGGGGTGTTTTATTAAAAAGGGGGTCGAGTTTAAAATTTAGAAAAATAGGACCCCGAGTCAGGTTTGCGGTCGCATTTTACGATCGCAAAGTGGAAACGCGGTCCGCATAATGGACTGCAAAAGCGCTCCAAAACTCTGAACATTCTATTTGGGTTTGCGGCGGAAATGCGGCCCGCATATCCTTTTTGCGGTCTCATAATGCACCGCATTTTTGACCTCAAACTTGACTGACACATTGATTCACTTTACGATATAAATGCGGTTTACATATCAATTATGTGGTCGCATAATGGACCGTAATTTGACCATAATTTTAACTAAACCACTGACTCAATTTGAGGCAAAAATGCAGTCCACATACTTGATTTGCGACAGCATTCTGGACCGCGTAATAGCACTTTTCTAGAAAACTTTGACTCTTTGATTTTTAAATGCTAAATCAGTATAAAGGGTCCAAACCGCTAACACATATTCGGGACTTGAACCTACATGCTACTAGGTTTTGAGGACAAGTTTTCACGGGGCCTTACACATGGCCTTCCCTAATTCCCCTCTATTGCACTTACACTTACTCCAAGCTTTTAAGTTCTGCACCCCTCTTATGAGCCTTGCCTTGGGACCTTGAGTTCCCTCTGAACATGGACATTTGAGGGCTGGTCCTTCCACACTGCACTATGATCCTGTAATAATATTTGGGGTGTAAGCACTGCCTGGAGTTCTTGAAGCTCCTTAGAACTTTGACACATCCCAAATAAGAGAAAGTCTTTCAAAAATCTGTTCTTTGGAAGTTAGTTAATTCCACATGTCAGACTAGGAGTCTGAATTAGGATCTCCTTGGTTGGAATTTTTTAATTTATGATGTAATTTAATTTTCTAGATTCATTCAAGTTGTAATAATTTGTAATAACTATGGGGTGTATAGTAAAAAAGGGGAGGGTCTCTTATGTTATGCATGTGGGGTAGATACCCTGCCTTAGGCTTTTATTTTCTGCAATCACCACGTCTTTGTTTATGAATCTGCATATAGAATATCCTGCCTATAGTTCAATTTTTTCATCATACATTTAGAAATCCTTCCCATAGGTCATCTCATTATGCAAATAGAAATCATTTCTATAAGTTTATTCATATCTGCATATAGATATCATGCCTATAGGTCATTTCATTATACATTTAGAAATCCTGTCTATAAGTCATTTCATTACGCATATAGAATCATGCCTATGAGTATGTCATCTGCATATAGAGACCATGCCCATAAGTTTATTCACATTTGCATATACACATTAGGCAAATAGTCTATAGGTTAAAATAACAAAAATGCATTCTAGATATCATGCCTATAGGACTCCTGCACTTTTACAAATGGTTTAAAAATCAATCATGTTTAGAAAGCATGCCTATAGGAATAACTAACTGAACCTAAATCGTCTATTTCGTTTACAAGCCTAAAATTAGTAGCAAAAGTCATTTTAAAATCTGCAGAACATTTGCTTGTTTTCCAAAATCAGTAATCTTTCTTTAAAATCAGTATGCCTCCTGCAATGTTAGATATCATGATTACAGGCCTCATCGAGGCAAACCTGTAGGCTACTAATCAATTATACCAGTCTTAATAATTACAACCAGCAGGCAAGTCTAATTCGGACTTCTTATCTGAAAAATATGTGATAAATCAGCCACCCTTCCTACGTTAAGTTTATTTAAAGTCCTAACCAGTATTTGAAGCCATTCTATGTATTTTCCTTTGAGTGAGGAGGCCTGTTTGAGCCATAACTGTTGTTTGCTTCCCCCCTATCTGATTATATGTTTTGTGTGTCGCCCAGATTTTTTATCCTTTCATAAACTACTGAAAAGTCCCAATTCCCTTCCCTTTAGGACTATGTCACGCCCCAAAATCCGAGGAGCGCGACCGGCGCTCAACCGAGTAAACCCGACTGATCAAGCCTGACAGGTTTCATACATACTACCCAATATTCGAATAAAGAAGAAATATACATCATTAATCAAGATATTACGAGTTTAAAATAATAATTATCATGATATTACGAGTTTTATAAATCCTTGCCAAACGTCCATATTTCTACTTTTATTCCAAATCCCAAACACCACCCACAACCTGCCTACGGAGCCTCTAAATATAACTGAAGAATAATATGAAAATGCCGGTAACAAGGCTCCGGCTATACCTCAAATACAAAGTACATGATGAGAAAATGAGCAAAAGATACATGACGTGACCCCGGGATAGAGTGGGGCTCACCAAGTCTGATGGAAAGAGAATACTGCAATCACTGGCCGATGCCGCTCGCTGTGGAACAACCTGTATCATAAAATAATACAGCACCCCCGTCAAAGGGGATGTTAGTGCAATCAAATAGCACTAGTATGTATAACTAAATACCATTTTACAAGAAAGAACTGTCAAACAAGTGCAAGTAAATCACATGATTAAATCAAGTATGCAAATCACATAATCTTTCATATAATTTCCATAACTTATTTTGGGGCGTTTCTTTCATATGTTCATCATTGGTCTCAATACCACCGCTATATTGAGCGGCGTTCGATCACGACCGGAACGGCTAGGTCACCTCATTGGAGGCATATATCTCAATCAATATTTCATTCCCCTTTTCCGGAATTCAATATCAACACATTATCACCATGTGTGCGGCATGGTGTCCGATCACGACCCGATCGGCTAGGTCGCCTTGCCTAGCCATTATTCCTTTCTCATTAGTCATACATCAAAATCTTTATTTCATATATCTCACATCACTTCCTTGGCACTTAGGGCCACCATTATCACATTGTTTTCTATTGTCAATACTCATCTTGCAAGTTGTGATCATTGGCATATACAAAAATAATTTAATTTGCAATCACAGGTAAGTGAGTACATAGCTAGCATGCATAATTCTCCGTTTCGATATTGGCTTATAGCCCAAGCATTTCAACACATAATTGTATTTTTCGTCCTTCTCTAATTATCAAGAATGGTACATTATGCACATTGAGGCACATCCTTTATGTATATGAGTAGATAATTGCAAATCAGTTAATGCGCAACAACAATCAATACATTAACCAATCCAATCTTACCACACTTTCGTAAACACCAACGGAGCTTAATTTCTAATAAAAGGCGGTTTTATCCATACATACCTCATTTAAGCATTCCTTAAGTTACTACGACGTTTCGGAAATCCTAGCCATCCCAATCTACTTGAGACATAACAAAATAGAATACAAATTAGGAAGCTATTTATGGTTTCAGCTCATTTGAGCATTTTATCAAACACTAGTTGAGCATCATGATTTTTAATCTCTTTTACAAGACTTCATTCACTCCCCAACCCCATATTTATTTATTTATATACATCAATCTTCCCACAAACATAATTTGTACATGTATGTATACATAATACTATTACCCCAAGAATCATACCCCAATAACTCATCTCACAATCTCTACAATACCAACACAACCAAGGTTAGGAACCTATGGTTTCCAATCACTACCCCATGAGTTACAAAACTTAATCGATACTCATATTTCCATAATAACTTCACATATATAAGTCTAAGGTGTAGGATTTACCTTTTTGGAAGAAATCTTGCAAAACCCTTCTTTGGGTTCTTGAAGGAATTTCTTGAAAAATCTATGTGTTTATGTGAATATTTCACCTATATTAGTATATAAATGATGAAATGTCACATCAAGATCATAAGTATTACTTACCTTGAAGATGGGAGGGGTTGGAGGTCTTGGGAGGATAAAGAAATCTTGCCAAATTCGAGCTTGAATGAAAAAAATGATGGAAAGGTGATACCCCCTTCGGTTTTTACACTGACAAGGGGTATTTTAGATATTTCACATGTTCCTCCGCGGTCTGCGGCACTCCACCACGGTCCACCCCGCGGTTCCATGCAGTAAGCCCCGCGGTCCACCCCGCGGCCGCGCGCCTGGGCGCGCTGGTGACGCATGTCCGGTAAAATGGTCATAACTTTCTGTATACACTTCCAAATGACGAACGGTTGGTTGCATTGGAAACTAGACTCAAAGAGATTTAATTTGATAGGTTGTGAATCACGCAAATCCTTATATAACTGGAGATATCATTGTCCAAAATGAGGTCTCATGCGCACTCATTTATAACTTTCGTCTATTATGAAATTTTCCAATTTGGCTTAGACTTAGGCATCTCCTTAGACCCCAATTCACTTCTAATATGAATTATACGCTTATTAACATATCCAATTGATACCCATTATATCATGAATCCTCATTTGCACACAAAATAAAATAATTAGCCTACCTTGGCACGTCAAAATCTCAAATTACTAGGAAAATTTTTTGGGGCCTTACATTCTCCCCACCTTAGGACCATTATTCCTCGAATGAGGATCAAGGTTCACTCATTAGTCATCCTTATGTAACTTATGCTTTTTCACATTATGAAATATATCAACAGCCCGAATTCGCCTGACTCCTTAAATTTTCAAAAATTTCGGCAGAGTTTCCTTTGTAATTTGGACATATCTACCTGCCAGAGATCCCCCGAAACATATTTCCAAGAGCCATTACACAACTCGTATTATCCCCAAAACTGGTATACAATTCATTTCCTCAACATTTGCACATATTCAATCACTTGACACATTTTTTGTACATAGTTTGGTCACTTCGATGAGTCCCATACAGTTCAACCAATACACTACACACATTTCAATTAATCATTACCAATCTATACTACCATTAATCATTCACTTATCACCAAAGTTCTTACAAAGCTTTCATTTACCAAAAAGTGTTTGCACATGAATCAAATAATCACAACACATACAATTCATGCACAACTTGAGGAGTTACAATAGTAAAGCATTTAGGGGAGATATGGGGTGTCTTTGCACCAAATGGAACACAACATGCGTTTGCTTAGAGATAAAAGTTCGCACGATCACTACTAGACTTGTTCAAACAGATGGGGATATTTTTCTTTCATTTCACCTTCCGCTTCCCATGTGGCTTCCTCAACTCGATAAAGCACCACAATAATTATATATCAATGAAAAGAACCTCAGCGTTACAAACACTACTTTATCACGATGATACTTGGGCATGGACCGCACATTTTTAAATCATAACACCTAGAAGGTAACTTTAAAATAAAAACCAGCTGCTATGCAATCAAGAGAAAATATTTTATTTCAACAACACTCTCGGCCTTCAATGGCCTCTTATATCTACAGACTTTGCCAGAATACGTTCACATGAACAATTGCGACCCCTAAACTTACTTAACGAGGATAACAAGTAGATATCTCACATAAGCTAACTATCCACTAACTTCACCTTCAATAATTTCCACCGGAATGATACACAATTGATCTCCACCTACTTTCTTGGACATAGACATGTGAATCCACAAAATATGTGGCGAACAACTATGGGGACACTTCATACTCCTAGTGCGGCCTAATGTAGAATACACTTATGCAACCTTTATTATCAACTCACATAACATCTTCAGGGAAAAATATTGAGAACGGCCTGCTCACCCTCCAAACTCCAAATTTCTAGGCGAGCACTCACACTAAACCCTTGATGACCTTGAACAGTTATTCTACCTTGAACAGTTATTCTAAGATGTACTATCATAAACTGACCATAAAATTACCTATCAAATATATATGTGATCACACCGTGAAGCCTCATCTTTGACTCGTCTGAACTTAAAATACCCAATAGATCTAATACAATTAGTAACAACAGGGTTCAAGATCAGACTGGAGTTTTTCAGGAATCCATTAATATGCTGAGCAGAGCATTTCATGAGGTTATACGCTAAGAGACACAGAAGGTTACAACTAAAGATACTGACATGGTTAATCATTGTGAGGACATCAATTATTAGACAAATAAGGCATAGGGTAACTCGTACATTGGCAATAGGAACCATTAAGGAGGAATACTCAAGTATGCGAACCACTCGTTTCCTAGAGTGTAGGGAAAATTCATTTATCAAGAATAAGAATACTCTGGCACCTTGAATGCGATCGGGGTTTAAAAATACATGAAGTTTAATTACACCCTTAGCATTACCTGACACACGGAATCTATGCCACAAGCCCATGAGGATGAAAAGAAGTTGCACACTTATGAGATCATCATATTCTCAAACAACTTAACCCGCCATGATAGTTGATCCTACATGAGAGAACTAAAGATACAACAACTTAGTATTTCAAATCAATATGCTCATGATATGTGCAAAAATCTGAAGGCATCTAATCTCACCCTTTCACGAGTAAAACCACATAGCTAGGACAACTAAATTTTGAGACGAAATCATGTATTGGTTAGAGGCATTTTCAATGGTTAAAATGATGCTCCGGGGAGAAAGACAAATGACACTCTTATCCACCAAAGGAGGTGGAATACCACGGGTAGAAAAACTCTAATATAGTCAATTATTCTAGAAGCCCAGTGAAAAGAAAGCCACATAACCCATCCAATCCGACCAATTTAAGAATTCGGAAAAAGGTATACACTTTGGTTTGAAATCATGGCAATTTTATCTCGAACTTTAAGGAAAATCATTACTTTTTTTTTAAATCCAAGAGACAAGCCCACGTAGTCCTAGAAAATCATCAACAATGGCAAGAAAGTACTTAAAACCATTACGAGTTGTTATGAAACAAGGCCTCAAAGTGCCCATATGGATAAGTTCGAATGAATGAAACGTCTTAATGCATTTATCGAGGAGAAGTAACCTGGGTTATCTAGTCACATGGATAATCAGAGCAGGTAAATGGTTGTTAAAAGAACATCTACAAACAATACCAGCAATTATTATTTATTCCAACTAAAGGAATATGTTCGCTTCCTGAATGCTATAAGACTTCCTCTTTGATGCCATGAAATGTAAGTGAATTTTACAATGAGAGTTATCAGATGAAATAGATAGTAGTGTAGCAAAACTAATGAGCACCATTTGGAACCAACAAGCTTAAACTAAGTCGAAGATGTTAGAAGTCCATAGTAAAGGGGAATTTACCTACTTTCAGTGTCCTTTTAGTAAAGGGTACTTGTAGAGTGTAAAGATGAGGTGAATTTAATCAAATCGTATAGTTGGATGACTAGCCAAGACATTGAGATAATATTGCATTGAAGATTACGGGTAAACAACACACCATGCAAGACAAATGAAAAGAAAGTGAAAGGGCCTTATGGAAGTGACCTTTACATTGTATGAAGTCACGTGATGTATAGCTCTAGAATTCTAAAATTCCAATTATGTTTAGCAACTCTACTTCATAATGAAGCACTACAACACACTTCTACACAACCAGCTATTGCAAACCACATTGGGAGATGCTATAAGACTTAACGGAGAGAAAGGCTTTGACATATGAATGTGTTACTAGGTGTATTTATCCTTTGTCAACCCAAAACCTAAAGGTGAGAGTTAGACTGATAAGCAGATCGTTGGACTAGCGCAAGTGTAGATAATCCATTATCGGAAAGAGATCATTCAATTTCAGTAATTACAGTATGCTATCAACCCTTGATGAACTTGAAGTGATATGAGAACCCAATGAGATAGCATAAAATAATTATGGAAGGTTTGAAAATGTTCATAATGAGTTCTCCATGGATTTTGGCTTGAGAAATACCTAGATTGTAACAAAAGACAGAAAACAGGAGAAACAGACGTTATACTACGATAACCTCCAAAGGTGTGGTTGGTCTTGACGGAGATCCTAGTAAGGGTCCTCACGAGAAAGGAAGTGTTACAATGACTCATAGAAGGATATGTCCTCTCATGGTTATCGAGCAGGTGTTGGGAACTAGCACAATGAATTCACTAACCAAGGAACACAATTAACACGTTGTGGAGGTATAAAGAGAAAATTATCATTCGTTATGAGTTGAACATGCTTATGTTATACTAACTTCCAAACTGCAATACAATACCACATCATGGGCAACCATAATACTAGAAACCAAGTGAGGTACTTGCTACGGGATATCTCAAGTGGACACGAAATTTATGGCGACACAAGATCTTCCTGTGATGGGGATTGAGGATCTCAATTTTCAGAAAAACTTTATGCACACGGTGACCATTTCGATTGATATGCACTCATATGATAGGTGTTGACGCATGCTCTCATGTTACTTTACAGTGAGAAGGTTTCGTGATGATACTCAAAAGAGAGTAGATTGACTGTTGAAACCATATAAGCCATATACACAGTTGAGTAAAAGAGTGACTCTAGAAGGATCGCAATGCTGGGATGCTTTTCATTGAACTTGACACCACATAGGTAAACTTTACGACGACGCATGTATAGGAACAAGGAAGTAGGTTTTGTCCATTTAAATAAAAAGATTCTGTAAGAAATTCATTGGATATAGTCCCTTGGCGAGAATTTAGGAAAGGGAAGTGGGAAGTATCAATCCCAGAGTTATAACTCAATTCAAGAACATAATTATAGAGCTCAATTCCGTAGGAAGGTGTAAGTAAGAGAACTGTGATCGATAGACTTTGCGAATAATACGTCTCATTCAAAGAGCAGGTGCACCAAATGTTTTGTGAATTAGATTCTTTTTAAGAACATATCTATACAGGATCCCAATATAGGTGTAGATATATAATAAGGTGAAGCATGTGGCGCTTAGAATGGCGTACTAATGGGTCACTTACCTAGTGACTCTAGATTGGCGGGGCAGTGTCTTAACTGATGCACCCCGACTTCATATCTGTAACATAAATTGGTAACACAGTGATATACTACATGATCTGGTGGTGCAATAACATTAGTAGGAACAAGGGTACTCCCCTTAACAACAAGTTCTACCAATCCCTTCATGGCTCAACACATTCTCCTAACCAGTCCTTGGGCAATCCACTCATACTCAATGGTGGGGTCAATATCTCATTACATGCTTCAAATTCTCTTTGATACCAATCTTGAGAACAAGACTTAGAGAAAAAAGTATCTCCCTATCTTAAGCTATATCGCACGTTCTGGAGTATTGAAGAAGTGTGAAATTCTTAAATGTCCAAATAGCCTCCAACTTATAGATGTGGTCAACTACACACCGATAAGAATGACTCTACCAGACACGGCTCCGAGACATCTTAGGACACTTCAAAACCTTAGGCTCTGATACCAAGTTTGTCACGCCCCAAAATCCGAGGAGCGCGACCGGCGCTCAACCGAGTAAACCCGACGGAGCAAGCCTGACAGGTTTCATACATACTACCCAATATTCGAATAAAGAGGAAATATACATCATTAATCAAGTTCTATAAACAAGTCTTTACCGATTTCCATTTCACTTCCATTAGCAATTTAAATCATAATTATCAAGATATCACGAGTGTTATAAATCCTTGACAAACATCCATATTTCTACTTTTATTCCAAATCCCAAACACCACCCACAACCTTCCTACGGAGCCTCTAAATATAACTGAAGAATAATACGGAAATGCCGGTAACAAGGCTCCGGCTATACCTCAAATACAATGTACACGATGAGAAAATGAACAGAAGATACGTGACATGACCCCGGGATAGAGTGGGGCTCACCAAGTCTGCTGGAAAGAGAATACTGCTATCACTGGCCGATGCCGCTCGCTGTTGAACAACCTGCATCATAAAACGATACAGGGACGTTAGTGCCATCGAATAGCACTAGTATGTATAACTAAACACCATTTTACTAGAAAGAACTTTCAAACAAGTGCAAGTAAATCACATGAGAAAATCAAGTATGCAAATCACATAATCTTTTATATAATTTCCAAAACTTAGTTTCGAGCGTTTCTTTCATATGTTCATCATTGGTCTTAATACCACCGCTACCTTGAGCGGAGTCCGATCACGACCCGACCGACTAGGTCACCTCATTGGAGGCATATATCTCAATCAATATTTCATTCCCCTTGTCCGGAATTCAATATCAGCACATTACCACCATGTGTGCGGCATGGTGTCCGATCACGATCCGATCGGCTAGGTCGCCTTGCATAGGCATTATTCATTTCTCATTAGTCATACATCGAAATCTTTATTTCACATATCTCACATCAGTTCCTTGGAACATAGGGCCACCATTATCACATTATTTTCTATTGTCAATACTCATTTTGCAAGTTGTGATCATAGGCATATACAAAACTAATTCAATTTGCAATCACAGGTAAGTGAGCACATACCTAGCATGCATAATTCTCCGTTTCGATATTGGCTTATAACCCAAGCATTTCAACACATAATTGTATTTTTCGTCCTTCTCTAATTATCAAGAATGGTACATTACACACATTGAGGCACATCCTTTATGTATATGACTAGATAATTTCAAATCAATTAATGCACAACAACAATCAATACATTAACCAATCCAATCTTACCACACTTTCGTAAACACCAACAGAGCTCAATTTTTAATAAAAGGGGGTTTTAGCCATACATACCTCATTTAAGCTTTCCTTAAGTTACTACGATGTTTTGGAAATCCTAGCAATCCCAATCTACTTTAGACATAACTAAATAGAACACAAATTAGGAAGGTATTTATGGTTTCAGCTCATTTGAGCATTTTATCAAACATTAGTTGAGCATCTTGATTTTTAATCTCTTTTACAAGACTTCCTTCATTCCCCAACCCTATCTTTATTTATTATATACATCAATCTTCCCACAAACCTAATTTGTACATGCATGTATACATAATACTATTACCCCAAGAATCATACCTCAATAACATATCTCACAATCTCTACAATACCAACACAACCTAGGTTAGACACCTATGGCTTCCAATCACTATCCCATGAGTTACAATACTTAATACATACTCATATTTCCATAACAACTATGTAAGTCTAAGGTGTTGGATTTTCCTTTTTGGAAGAAATCTTGCAAAACCCTTCTTTGGGTTCTTGAAGGAATTTCTAGAAAAATCTATGTGTATATGTGAAGGTTTCATCAATATTAGTGTATAAATGATGAAATTTCACACCAAGATCATAAGGATTACTTACCTTGAAGATGGGAGGGGTTGGAGGTCTTGGGAGGATAAAGAAATCTTAGCAAATACGAGCTTGAATGACAAAAATAAAGGAAAGGTGATACCCCCTTCGGTTTTTACACTGACCAGGGGTATTTTAGATATTTCACATGTTCCCCCACGGTCCGCGGCACTCCACCGCGGTCTACCCCGAGCTTCCATGCAGTATGTCCCGCGGTCCACCCCGCGGCCGCGCGCCTGGGCGTGCTGGTAACGCATGTCCGGTAAAACGGTCATAACTTTCTGTATACACTTCCAAATGATGAACGGTTTGTTGCGTTGGAAACTAGAATCAAAGGGCTTTAATTTGATAGGGTGTGAATCACACAAATCCTTAAATAACTGGATATATGATTGTCCAAAGTGAGGTCTCGTTCGCACTCATTTACAACTTTTGTCTATTATGAAATTTTCCAACTTGGCTTAGACTTAGGTCTCTCCTTAGACCCCAATTAACATCTAATATGAATTATACGCTTATTAACATATCCTATTGATACCCATTATATCATGAATCCTTATTTGCATATAAAATAAAATAATTAGCCTACCTTGGCACGTCGAAATCTCAAATTACTAGGAAAAATTTCCGGGGCCTTACAGACTAGTAGTCCCAAACGCCTCCGGGACTGATAGGATCGGGGCGGGTAATAGCGTGCAATAAGCTATGAAACCCTTCCAGGTTTAACTCCTTAACGGGGTGAGAAATGGTAGATATGGATATGATGACCGGTGCGCTAATATCTCGTGTATCCCCTCTTTGAGGAGTGATTACGGGTATTGCATAGATGTGATTCATATTTTTAATAAACCTAGGACCCCCTTCCTTTACTTGTTTATATTCGTTCAAATGATTTTTTTTTTCTCGAATCTCTGCTTTCTTCACCTTCTTTAAAATCAATTTACTTGCAATATTATGTGAAACCCCTTCTATTTGAGCCTTAATTGCTTACTTGATTATGTGAAGTCACAAATTGTAACATAGCCGGGAACCACACTAGTGGATCTTGAGGGGTTCCTAACACCTTTCCCTCGAGATAATCTGTTGCCCTTACCCAAACTCTGGTTCTTCAAACTCAAACCCTTCTAAGTGTCCTAATGCACTTAATCATTAGGTGGCGACTCTTCAAACTCCAATTCACAAAAGGGAAAAAGAGTTTCCCGCCCAAATGTCGTAAACCCAATTTTGCCTTTAAATTAAAAAGGGGGCATCGACACACATGTCGTCACAAATCATCCCCGACATAGCTCTCCACATGCGCAACAATAAAGTACATGTCCCCCTGTCTCGCCGAACGCGCATACTAATATTTTTGCCTTGTCTTTCCACATGCGCAAACTCACACACACACATATGTGTTTGTTTGTGTGTGTATGTATATATATATATATATATATATATATATATATCCCACCTTGTCACACTGCATGTGCAATTATCAATAACAATAGCACGGACAACTCACGTGCGAACACCCCGACATTCATCTGAACCATATCACGTGTGCGAAAAATATAACAATGCAATATAACAACTCGCACCACATGTGCCAATATGCCACAGCATTTCCTCAAATCAATTCTAATACCACAACCACACATAGCCCTCGGCTCAACAACACTGAGTACAACACAACAACAATAACATGAGAGTACGACAAGTAAATCAACACAAGAATTACAAAACACAAAGAAATAGAAGAATGACCTCATAATGAAAGACATGACATGTAACAATGGTTTCAACAAGAATAACTCAACAATGAGAGAGATAATGTGTAACAATGATATCAAACAAGAATAACTCAATAATAGGAGAGATACCATGTAAAAATGATTCCTAATAAGAATGACTCAATGATGATAGATATAACACGTAACAATGATTCCAATTAAATACAACTCAATAATAAGAGAGATAACATGTCAAAATGATTCCAATTAAGAAAAACTCAACAATAAGAGAGATAACATGTAGAAATGGATTCAAATAAGGGTAATCAACTATGGAAGAGATAATAATAACTTCAATTAAGGATAATCAACTACGGAAGAGATAACATGGCAATAAAAGAGGCAACAACTTCAATTTAGGCATACAAGAGTATATTTGGCAATAAAGTGTAGAATATGAACCAATCAACTTCATATAGGACACATGAGGGAAAATTGAGCAATGGAGCATTTAACATGATAAGACAACTTCATTTTAATATACATAAGAACCTAAGAGTCAAAGCCGGTCAAATTTCCACATATAAGCCGTGTACACACTAGTCACCTTGTGTACACGTCTTTCACGTAGTTCAAATAGTGCAAACAAACCAGTTCCTACTGGGTATTTCTCCCACACAATGTTAGGAAAGATACATACCTCAAGAGCTATCAATCAATTCTCAAAATTAGATTTTCCTATATAATTTACCTCCGCTCGACACAAATCAAACCAAAATTGACTTAATACCATCAAATAATGCAAGATAAATCAATTAAAATAATTATAGTTACGATCATTACATAATTGCTCAAAACTCAACTCAGGACTCGCCCGGTCAAAACGGGTGTCCAATGGTAGATTCTGACTATCCATGACCCCATGAGTTCATATATGTGATTAGTTTCAAAATCCGAGTCAAAATCCACTCCCAAAACCCAAATTCGTATTTTTCAACAACTCGAAATAGTTTCATAAATTTTCACTTTGATTCACATGATTTTGGTGTTAAAATCTAAGATATATTTATCGAATATGATTCGAAATAGATTAGACTCAGTTACTCAAATCTGTAGATGAAATTCCCTCTTGAAATCGCCTCCTACCAAGTGCAGGGATGCAAAATATAAAAAATGAGATCAAAATCATGTCCGTCAGCTTTTTTTAAAATAGAAGGTGTCGCAATTCGGGTTAGAAAATGTGAACCCCACAAATGCGAATAAACTACAACAAAAGAGAAGTCCCTCACACCCCTATTGTCATCACAAATGTGATGATTCTTCCACAAAGGCGTCGTGGACACTTCACAAATGCAACCAAGAAAATCGCAAACGTCAAGACCCAAAATCCGAGGAGCGTGACCGGCGCTCAACCGAGTAAACCCGACTGAGCAAGCCTGATAGGTTTCATACATACTACCCAATTTCGTCTTTGAATAAAGAGGAAATATATAACATCAATCAAATTCTATAAACAAGTCTTTAACGATTTCCATTTCATTTCCATTAGCAACTTCGTTCATAATTTTGAAGATATACATGTTTTATACATCCTTTACAAACATCATTATTTTTATTTTAATTCCAATACTTGACACTACCCACAGCGTGTCTACGGAGCCTCTAAATACAACTGAAGCGTATTATGGAAATACCGGCAACAAGGCTCTGGCTATACCTCAAAATACAATTTATATGATAAATAATGGTACAGGACCCCGAAATGAAGTGGGGCTCACCAAGTCAACTGAAAGGAATATGCATCACTAGCTTCTTCAAACACTGCCTGCTATGGAACCACCTACATCCATTTAAAGATGTAGCACCCCCGGCAAAAGGGACGTTAGTGCCGTCGAATAGCACTAGTTTGTATAACTAAACACCATCTCAATAGAAAGAACTGTCATAAAAGAACAAAGAAATCTTAAACACCATTTCAAGAGAAAGAACTATCATACAAGAACAAAGAAATCATAAGTATTCGACTAAAGCTTTAAACAATCACTGCATCATCAAATAAAAGGAATCACATAGCTTTCACATAATTACCATAGCTTTAGTTTGGGGCAATTAATACTATTCATCATCATTCACAATACCACCGCTTCCTTGAGCGGTGTTCTATCACTGCCCGATTGTCTAAGCCGTCTTTCAAGACGTTACCCTTATTTCAATCTTGCATTCCAGTTTCAATTATCGATACATTACCACCATGTGTGTATAATGTGGCGTCTGATCACGGACCGATTGGCTAAGCCGTCTTATAAGGTGTTACCCTTATTTCATTCTCACTTTCCAGTTTCATTTATCAATACATTACCACCATGTGTGTAATATAACATGGCGTCCGATCATAGCGCGATCGGCTAAGCCGTCTTACAAAGACGTTACCTCAATCACATTTTCATTTCAATCTTTAGTTCACATATATCAATTCATAGGCACTTGGGGCCACAATTATCACATCATACTTGGCACTAGGCCACATTTCATAACTCGCATTCCATATATTCACTTTAAACATCAAAGTTACAATTTAAGATAATAGGCATACACAAGAGCAATTCAAGTTATAAGCATAGAGAGGAATTCTCATGATTCGGCATAATAACCACAATTTAAACTTGACTTGAAATCTAGGCAATTTAGCATATACTTCACATTCTTTGCATATCCCCAATTTACCAAGAATAGCACATTGAACACATTGAGACACACCTTTCATATATTTTCTTGCAATACCAAATCCTTTGAAATAACAAATACTACATAAATCAATTTAGGACTTACAACATATGCGGGGACACCATGGGAGCTCAATTTCTAAGAAGAGGGTGTTTTAACCATACATACTTCAAAGAGCTTTCCCTTAAGTTTCTACAATATACCAACACCTCTAGCAATAACAATCTATAAAAAGATAGCGGAAATCGATTAATAATTAGGAATATTACCCATGGTATAACTCTCTTAGGAATTTCATCAGAAACCTAACATGTGAAGTAGACTACAAGGTTTAGAAATGATAATTCCTTCCTCCGTCAACCAATTTTAACATGAACTACCCATATTAGTTCTTTAACATCACATACTGCAACTTAGTCTCATGTGCACGGCCTATTTCTAAGCCCCACAACATATTTTAACCTTTAACCTCTTGCATGAAATTTTGGAAGTAGGACTTACCTGGATGGAGGACAATCTATGGTTATCTTCATTGATTCTTGAAGACTTGAGCAGGATTTGAATGTATGAAGCTAGGCCCCTTATTTCTCTATCTATGTTCTCCCATCTCTGTCTAAAAACAGTAGAAAATGACCCCAAATGAAGCCCCTCAGCCTATTTATGAAAATGGGGTCGGGTTATAAAAATATGAAAAATAAACCTCCGATACCTGGTGCGATCGCAGAATGGACCGAAAAATAAGAATGTGGGCCGCAGAATGCATCATAAAATAGGTGCCCAAAATTGGGCAACTGTAAGGCCTCGTAAAATTTTGTGCTCAAAACCTAGTAGCTCGTAATGCCAATGTCCGAATATGTGTTAGGAATCGATTTTCCAAAAAATTGTCATTGTGGGATCCAGAATGCTGTCACATATCAGCTATGCGGACCGCATTTCTACCACAGAGTGAAGCAGAAGGATTGTCACAATTGATGTTGAAAATGCGGTCCATTATGCGATCGCATAATCAATATGCGGACCGCATAATCGTCGCATAAATTCCTCAAGGATTTGTGGAGGTAAATTCTACGGTGCAGAATGCGGCCGCATAACATGAATGCAGGCCGCATTCTTGTCGCAGACCCAGGCAGACCTTCAGAGTTTTGGGCGCATTTCTGCGGTCCAATCTGCGCACCGCATTTCGATTCTGTGATTGCAGAATGCGACCGTAGATTTTGCTCGGGCTTTTATTTTTCTAAATTTTAAAACCCGACCCCTTTTTAATAAAACACCTCAACCCCCTCATTTTAACGATCTTGTTGAACAAATTAAGAGAGAGGAAGAGAGGGTCTTGAGAGAGAAAGTCATCTTCTCCAAAATTTGGTTCTTCAAAACCATCCGGGCTGGGAAATTTCAAGCTTATCTTCATACCCCCTTTCCTTACAGGTAAAATCCCTAACTTCTCCCATTCAATTTCTAGTTTAAACTAAGAGGGGGAGTCTCATGCATTATTCCTTAAAATAATGGTTGAAATCATGCATGCATGTCTATTAAAAACCTAAAATCTAGTAGGAGGAACGAGGTAGGAGTAAAGGAGTATTCAAAGAGGGGTTGATATCCTAAATGAGTTTGAGTAGCAATTGTGAACTTCAATTCTAAGTTATGTGTATTAATTTGTGCACTATATTGACGTTGCTAGATTTTTGGTGAATTGGAATTATGAATTAGAAAGGAATCCAGCTTCAGGTATGAATGGCTAACTTTAACCTTTGTAAAATCGCCTTGTTTGGTGTCCGAATACTTGGTATGTGATATCCCCATGAATTAGTTGTGATGTTAAACTCTTGTGAGCAGGATGTGTTTACTTGTGTGAACTATTTGTGAATTCATGTAAATATTGTGCCCTATGCGTTGTTGGTTAAAACATCCGATATGATTGTGCAAGTAAATGGAAATAAACTAAGTTGTTATTGTGAATGTGTTATGTGGCAAGGACCGTGGAATAAATGATAGAGCAGAATCGTAATTGGTGAAATTGAAACAACTGTGATAACATCCCTTGTGGATAGTCGTGGAAAACTATTGTTTTGATCTAAATGGTATAACGGGCTGTTGAAAAAGATGGAAATGGTATGGATAGTCACCTAAACCTTTTGTGAGTTGTGTTGCTGTTGTTATTGGGAATTGTGGTTGTCGTTCTTAAAACTTGTTGTGGTTATCCTTGTAAATTATTATTTTTGTGGTATTGTTTTGTGAATTGTGAGTGCTCGGTGGGATCGGGTTGCGTGCCGCAACATGAAGTAATAAGGTGTGGGTTGAGGTGATAAGGGTGGCCGAGGTAATAAGGGTGGAAAGTGATCGATATCACTATTGAAATGAAATATGAGAACGTTGTGAAATTGAAAATGTGAAAATGACGATGGGGAAAGCAGAGTTTGTTAACTTGTTTTCCTTGATTGTCTTCCTTGTGTGTACTCAATTGTTGCTTCCTTCTATTGCTTATTACTTGTGTATGGCTTGAGGTTACTCAGGGTAAGGTTTGTTATACATACCGGTACAATTCAAATGTACTGACATCCCTTTTACCTGGGGCGCTACATTCGTGTTATGATTGTAGGTGGATCTGCAACAGGTGCTCCAGCCCACCGATCGTAGCTCCCCCTTCGTCTTCCATCAGCTTTTTGGTGATCCCCACTCCTCTCGGGGCCCTGCGTGGCTCAAGCGAATTGTGTCCGGAGTTTTATTTTGATTTTATGTAAGGTATAGCCCGAGCCTTGTTACTGGCAAATACTGTATTATCCTGTTGTACTTTTAGAGGCTCCGTAGACAGTAAATGTTGGTTGCGAACTTATGTAAATATGTATTTTGTATATTGGGCAATGAATGTTGTAAACCTCATAAGTGACTATTTCCTTTGATTAATGGATAATGAAAATATGGGGTACGCGTGGGATAGGAAAGGCACCCAGGTGCGCTCAGCTGGGGCTACCCGGTCGGGCACCGGTCATGTCCCTCGAATTTGGGACGTGACAGCAACAGTGGCCTGATCTGCGATCGCAGAGTAAAAAATGCGACATGTTTGCGATCGCAGATTCGACACAGGATCTCATTTTTCCAGTCTTTGGTAGTTTGATCATAACTTTGTGTAGGAATATCAAAATGACGAACGGTTTGAAGCGTTGGAAACCGGACTTGAAGACCTTTAATTTGATAGGTTTTTTCATCACATAAAACCTTATACATATTTTGATATGCTCGTTCAAATTGTGGACTTGTGCAAACTCATTTGGGATTTTAGCCCATGAAGAATTTTCTAACTTGACTTAGACTTAGGCCTCCCATTAGACCCCACATTACTTATTATATGTCTTATACACTTATTTACCAAATCCAATTGATGGACATCATGTTAATAGCTCATAAAACATTATAATTAGCCTACATGGTACCACGAAAACCTAATTTACTTAGAAAAATTTTCCGGGGCCTTACATTCTCCCCCGCTTAGTATCATTCGTCCTCGGATGAGGAGTAGAGTCCGCCCCAAACACCTAACATAACATATCTCTTTTATAGCCTACCTCAAGTCCCTAAATTTTGACTAACTCCAAAAGTTTTCAGAAATTTTTGTAGAGTCTCCTTTGTAACTAGGACTATCCACATGCTAGAGAACCACCAAAAACATCCTAAAATTACATCCACAACTCGACAAAGGACCACAATGTATATATCAATAGCACGAACCTCAGCATTACAAGCACTACATTATCACGATGATACCTGGACATGGACTATACATTTTTAAATCATAACACCTAGATGGTTCCTTTCAAATCAAAGCCAACTGCTATTCAATCAAGAGAAAATATTTTATTTCCACAACACTCTCAGCCTTTAATGTGGCCTCTTATACCTACAAACTTTGCGAAAACACATTCACGGAAGCAATCATGACCCCCAAACTTACCTGACAAAGATTACAAGTTGACACTCTTAAGAGACCAACTATCCATTACCTTCACCTTCAATAATTTCCACCGAAATGATGCACAAGGGATTTCCAACTACATTCTTAGACATAGACATATAAAACACATAATACATGGAGAATACAGCCTAATGTGAACTACACTTATGAAATCTTCATTATCAACTCACATAACATCTTCATGGGAAAATATTGGGAACAACCTGTTCGCCCTCCTAATTTCTAAATCTCTACGCGAACACCCACACTAAAACTTTGATGACCTTCAACGATTACATTAAGATGTGCTATCCTGAACTGACCATAAAAACTACCTATCGAATATATGTGATCACCCTGGGATGCTCCCTCTATGACATGTTTGAACCTTCAATACCCAATATATTTACTTCAATGAGGAGCAACATAGTTAAAGATCCGGCTGGAATTATTCAGGAACCCATTAATGTGCTGAGTAGAGTATTTCATGAGGTTATATGCTAAGAGACACAAAGATTACTACTAACAATACTGACATGGTTAATCATTATGTCGACATCAATTATAAGACAATTAAGGCAAAAGGGTAACTCGTACATTGGCGATAGGAACCATTAAGGAAGAATATTCAAGTACGTGACCCAGTCGTCTCTTGGAGTGTAGGGAAAGTCAGATTGTCAAGAATGAGAATACTCTGGCACCTTGAATGCGATTTGAGTTTCAAAATACATAAAGTTGAATTACACTCCTAACGTTAACTGACACAAGGAATCTATGCCACAAGCCTATGAGGATGAAAAAAAGTTGAACACCTATGAGATTATCATATTGCAAACAGCCTAACCTTTCCTGAAAATTGACTGTATATGAGAGAACTAAAGATACGACAACTGGTCTTCAAAATTAATATGCTCATGATATGTGTAAAAATCTGAAGGCATCTAAGCTCAACCTTTCATGAGTGAAACCACATATCTAGGACCTCCTACCATAGGGGTGAAATCATATATTTGTTAGAAGGGTTCTAGTGGTTGACGTTACACTCCGGGAAGAAGGAAATTTAAAACTCTTATCCTCCTTAAGGAAGGGAATGCTAGGGGTAGAAAAATTTCCTGCACATGACAATGACGCTGTCAATAATCCTAGAAGTCGAGTGAGCAGAAGACCATGTAACCCATCCAATTTTACTCATTTAAGGCTTTTGAAAAAGGGACGCACTTTGGTTTTAAATCATGGAAATATAAACATAAACTTAGGGGAAATCATTACCTTTGGAATCCATGAGACAAGCCCACATAGCCCTAGAAAATCGTTAATAATGGCGAGAAATTACTTAAAACCATTACAAGTTGGTATAGAACAAGGCCTCAAAGTGCCCATCTGGATAAGTTTGAAAGAAGGAGACGTCATAATGCATTTATCGGGGAAAAAGTAACCTAGGTTATGTAGTCACAGGGACAAGCAGAGCAGATAAATGAAGAAAGTGAGAGAGCCTATGGAAGTAACCTTTACATTGTAACCACTCGGAAGGGTGGTAATATAAAGGGATTACGAGAAGCTAAATTTCTGAAAGAAGATTTCTATATGTAGTCACATGATGTATAGATCAAGAATTCAAAAATCAAATTATGTTTAGCAACTCTACTTCATAATGAAGCACTACAACACACTTATACACAACTAGCTATTACAAGCCACATTAGGAGATGCTATAAGACTTCACTGAGAGAAAGGCTTTGACATATGAATGTGTTACTAGGTGTATTGCTCCTTGGTCAACCCAAAACCAAAAGGCGAGAGTTAGACTGATAAGCAGATTGGTGGACTAGCACATGTGTAGATAATCTATTATCGAAAGGAGATCATTCAATCTCAGCAATTGCGGCATGCTATCAACCCTTGATAAACTTGAAGCGAGGTGGGAAACTAGTGAGATAGTATAAAATAATCATTGAAGGTTTTCAGATGTTCATAATGAGTTGTCCATGGATTTTGACTAGAGAAATACCCAGATGCTAATGAAAGATAGAAAAATATGAGAAACAAGCGTTGCGCTATGATAACCCCAAAGGTGCACTTGGTCTTGACGGAGAGCCTAGTAAGGGTCCTTACGAGAAAGAAAGTGTTACAATGACACCTAGAAGCACATGTTCTCTCATGTTTATTCAACAAGTGTTGGGAAACTAGCACAATGAATTCACTAACTAAGGAACACAATTAACACATGTTGTGGAGGGGTAAAGAGAAAATAAACATTTGTTATGAGCTGGATATGCTTCTACTATACTAACTCACAATTGTAATACACGACCACGCCACGGGCAACCACGATACTAGGAACAAAGTGAGCTACTTATTTCGGGATGTACCAAGTGGACACGAAATTTAAAGTAAGATGGCGACACGAGATCTTCCAATGACGGGGATGTGAGGATCTAAATTTTTAGAGAAACTTTATGCACATGATGACCATTTCGATTGACATGCACTCATGTGATAGGTGTTAAGTTATGCTCTTATGTTACTAGATATTGAGAAGCTTTCATGATGATACTTGCAAGAGAGTAAAGTGATTATTCAAACCATATAAGCCATATACAGAAGTGAGTAAAAGAGTGACTCGAGAAGGATCACAACACTAGGATGCTTTACATGGAATTTGACAACACATAGGTAAACTTTACAATTGTGCATGCATAGACACAAATGAGAAAACGTTGTCCATAAAAGATTTTGTAACAAATTCATCGGATGTAGTCCCCTATTGAGAATTAAGGAAAGAAAGTGGGAAGTATTAATCCTGGAGTTATAACTCCATTCAAGGACATATTTATAGAACTTGATTACACAAAAGGACGTAAATAAGAGAATTTGTGATAGAGTTGATTCACGAACAATACGTCTCCTTCAAGGAGTAGGTATACACAAGTTTTTGTGACTTAACTCTTATTAATACCATGTTTATGAGGACCCTTCAATAAGGATGTAGACATGCAATGAGCAAATTTTGTGTTGTTCATAATGATGTACTAGGGAGTGACTTAGTTGGTGACTATAGGTTCATACGGCAATAACTTAATCGATGCCCCTCGATTCCACATCCCTAATGCACGTTGGTAACATACTGATATACTATATGATTTGGTGCTGCAGAGACATTAATAGGAACAAGGGTACTCCCTTTAGCAACAAGTTCTACCAATCCCTCCATGGCTCGATACATTTTCCTAACAAACGCTTGGGCAATCGCCCTCATATTCAATGGTGGAGTTATTCCCTCCTTACTGCTTCCAAAATAATGAATTACTCATCTTGAGATTGAGACATATAATGGAAATTAGCTCCCTATCTTGAGCTCTACTGCACGATCTGGAGTATCAAAGATGGGTGAAATTCCTAAATGTCCGAAAAGCCTCCAACTTATAGATGTGGTCGAATACATACCGATAAGAAGGACTCTACTAAATGTGGCTCCGAGACATCCTAGGACACTTTAAAGCCTTAGGCTCTGATACCAAGTTTGTCACGCCCCAAAATCTAAGGAGCGTGATTGACGCTCAACCGAGTAAACCTGACCGAGCAAGCCTGATAGGTTTCATACATACACCCAATTTCGCCTTTGAATAATGAGGAAATATACATCATTAATAAAATTCTATAAACAAGTCTTTAACGATTTCCATTTTATTTCCACTAGCAACATCGTTCATAATTTTTAAGATATACAAGTTTTATACATCTTTTCCAAACATCATTATTTCTATTTTAATTTCAATACCTGATAGTACCCACAATGTGTCTACGGATCCTCTAAATACAACTGAAGAGTAATATGGAAATGCCAGCAACAAGGCTCTAGCTATACCACAAAATACAAAGTACATGAAAAAAAATGGTACATGACCCTGAAATGAAGTGAGGCTCACCAAGTCGGCTGAAAGGAAGATGTGTCACTAGCTGTGTCCAACACTGCCTGCTATGGAACCACCTACATCCATTTAAAGATGTAGCGCCCCCAGCAAAAGGGACGTTAGTGCCGTCGAATAACACTAGTATGTAAAACTAAACACCATCTCAATAGAAAGAACTATCATAAAAGAACAAAGAAATCTTAAACACTATTTCAAGAGAAAGAACTATCATACAAGAACAAAGAAATATTAAGTATTCAACCAAAGCTTTAAAAAATCACTGCATCATCAAATAAAAGGAATCACATAGCTTTCACATAATTTCCGTAGCTTTATTTTGGGCATTTAATACTATTCATCATCATTGACAATACCACCGCTTCCGTTAGCGGAGTCCGATCACGGCCCGATCACCTAAGACATCTTCCAAGACGTTACCCTTATTTCATTCTCACTTTTCTGTTTTAATTATCAATACATTACTACCATGTGTGTAATATAACATGACGTTATCTCAATCACAATATCATTTCAATCTTTACTTCACATATAGCAATTCATAGGCATTTAGGGCCACAATTATCACACCATACTTGGCACTAGGCCACATTTCATAACTCATATTCCACATATTCACTTTCAACATCAAACATGCAATTTAAGATAATAGGCATACACAAGAGCAATTCAAGTTATAAAAATAGAGAGGAATTCTCATGATCCGACATAATAATAACAATTTAAACTTGACTCGAAATCTAGGCAATTTACCATATACTTCACATTTTTCACATATCCCAAATTTACCAAGAATAGCACATTGAACACATTGAGACACACCTTTCACATATATTCTCTCATATCTCCCTAAAATCAGCAGAAAATGACCTCAAATGAAGCCCCTCAGCTTATTTTTGAAAATGGGGTCAGGTTATAAAAATATGCAAAATAAACCTCCAAAACCGAGTCTGCGATCATAGAATGGACCGCAAAACAACAATGTGGGCCGCAGAATTCATCGCAAAATAGGTGCTCAAAATTGGGCAACACTGGCCCAATCTGCGACAGATCTGCGATCGCAGAGTAAAAAATGCGACATGTTTGCGATCGCAGATTTGACAAAGGATCACATTTTTCTAATGTTTGGTAATTTGATCATAACTTTGTGTAGGAATGTCCTAATAATGAACAGTTTGAAGCATTGGAAATTAGACTCAAATACCTTTCATATTATAGGTTGTTCATAAATAAAACCTTATACATATTTAGATATGGTCTTTCAAAGTGTGGACTTGTGCAAACTCATTTGGGATTTTAGCCCATGAAGAAATATTTTAACTTGACTTAGGCCTCCCATTAGACGATACGGTACTTATTATATGACTTATACACTTATTTACCAAATCCAATTGATGACCATCATGTTAATAGCAGATAAAACATTATAATTAGCCTACATGGCACCACGAAATCCTAATTTACTTAGCGAAATTTTTCGGGGCCTTACAGCAAATGCAAACCAGCTCCCCCCAAGCACCCCATCGCTAATGGAAACACTGGGTTCACAAATTTGAACCTAGAAGACTTGGCCTAACATTGAAATTGTGATCCAAAACTCGTAAATGCAAGACATGAGGCACCTGTGCAAAAACCAACAGACTTAAACTCTATCAACACTTCGATATGCGTTTGAAACTCACCCGAGCGCTCGAGGCTCCAAACCAAACATCAATACAAATCCAAAAACATAACACAAACTCGCTCGTTCGATCAAATAATCAAAATAACATCCGAAATCATGAATCATATGTCAAAAAAATGAATTCAATATGAAACTCAAGAACTTATAAAAATATAACTGTGCGTTCGATTCATATCGAATCAACTCGGAATGATGCCAAACTTAGTGGACAAGTTCCAAATGAAAAAATAGACTTATTCCAAGTCCCGAAGTAGAAATTCAAACATGATAGCTATGAAGTCAACCTAGGGTCAAACTTATCAAAATTCTGATCCTTTAAATTCCCAACTTTCGGCAAAATAACACAAATCCACCTACGGACTTCCAAATTTGATTTCGGGCATAGGCCAAGTCCAAAACCACTATACAAACCTATCAAAGCCATAAAGACACTGTTCCAGGGTCATTTGCACAAAATTCTAACCTCAGTCAATATTTTTAACTTAAGCTTCTAAAGTAAGAACCACTTATCCAAATTCAACTCAAAACATCCGAAATTAAAATTCGACCATGCACGCAAGTCGTTATACACAATATGAAGCTACTCGAGGCCTCGAACCATAGAACAGAACCTTAAAGCTCAAAACGACCGGTCAGGTCATGATAGGTTGGCTATGTCAGAGATGATATATGACGACTTGAGGGCATACTGTTGATGATATTCGTATAGTGGTGTCATTTTCCTCATGAATGACATGCAAATTAGGTGAATTGTTGTGTTTTTCCTATTGAGCTACTTGATGTCTTTGATATTACTTTTTGACCTATAATGTAATAGTACACTTGCACAAGCATACACCATAGCATGTTGTTTACACATGTTCAGGAGTATAAAACTTGATATTCATTGATCATGCGCATGCATTCTTGTATTAATTTCTTCTATATTGGGTATTGAGCGTGTGATCACGCTTGGCAGATTGTGATTGTGAGCCTATGACCATGCTGAGCAGATTGAGATATTAGCATGTGAATTGTCCGGGCGGTTACAATTAATAATATGGGCATAGGGTGCCATGAGCAAATGGATTGTGAATTGGGACTCGTGTCTTGTGTTTATGAGATGAGATATTTCGGAGTAATTTTGCTGTAAAACTTATGTTAGAATGGTTTCATTATTCGGTTGTCATTTGTTTTCCTTAATTGGTTTCATTGGTACTTAAACGGCGTTCGGGTTACCTTACTGTTTATATCATATATTTATTACTTGTTGCCACTTACTATTTCTTTCTTCCATTATTCGCTTAATACTTATTAATTGCACATGTTATTATGTCTAGTAGGTGTTTTGCTTGCACCTCGTCTGTAACACCCAAATGTTTTGAAGTGTTTTAAAAATTTTAAGAAGATTAACATGTGCTAATTATATTAATTTTGGTGCGAAGAAGGACTAATGATATGAAGGATATCAATTAATCATGGTAATATGTGCACGAGGTATATTAATATTGGTTTATGGTCTAAGAAGAGCCCTAAGGCTAAGTTAAGTTCGAAACTATATGATGGGCTAAAGTTTCAAATACGTTTGCGCAAGACCTAACTTTAAACGAGCACAACTCCTAATATATGAAGATTTATATGGTGTACGACCTATCAAATTACAGATCTATGAGTCTAGTTTTTAATGCTTTAAACCATTCATCATTTGGATATTCCTACAAAAAGTTATGATTTTTATACTATGGATAATACAATAGCCATGTAGCTACACGAGTTGTACGTAGCTACGCTGCCTTGTGCGTAACTGATTCCAGCAATCTTGTAAAAGGAAGGGGAGCTAAAGAGTAAGTGAGAGTAGCTGCGCTGGAGGTGTGCATATCTACCCATGCCATCAAAATTATAAAGGTGGCTATTTCGGGGAGAGAGAACGAGATGAAATTTTGGAGTTAGGTCATGAATCTAGGGAGGAGGAGGAGCACATCCCTCATCAACACACTTCAAGGTAAGTGTTTACGATGCATTTGTGGCTACATAACATCATTATTGTTAGTTTTAACATCATTCATAAGAATTGTATTGGATCTTCAAAAACACAAAAAAGAGGAAAAGTGAGATTCTTCCACCAAGAGATAATTCCTGCAATTGAGCTTGACATATATGATATATTAACGTATGGGTAGCATGTTTATGTAATTTATTTGAAAATATAATGGAATATTATATAAACCCTAAGAGTGCGTCTTGAAGATAATATTTTGAATGAAGAAGAAGGTGAATAATAGTGGGTTGATATAAATGAAATCATTATGAGTTTTTAGTGATGCGAAAAAACTTGATAACCTAATTAATGGATGAATAGAAGGGAGAATCGCCATTTGGCTGAGAAGTAACAATAGGTCATGATTTGGATGTTGTTGAACCTAGAGTTTTATTGTAGAAGATAATGAATACTGACTTGGTGATGTCGCGTAAAAAATATAGTATCATTAATAACTTGTCACGACTCAATTCTCCCTCCGTAAGATGTCGTGACGGCACCTAGTCTCTACGACTAGGTAAGCCTAATATTTGCGGAATAACGAAAATGAAAGCAAAATTTAACAACTAAGTTGCAATAGATAATTAAATAACTGATAAAAATACCGCTCGACATGTACAATAACCAACAATCTGATATAAACAATATTCGCAAAACCCGATAGTCATAAGTCACAAGCTATAGAAGAAAAACTAAGTATCTCTATACACTAGAGTCTAAGAAAGTACGGAAAGGTAAACAACATATGAGGGAATAGAGGGGGGGTCTCCAGGGTTCGTGAATGCGGGCAGATGTATCTTAAAGTCTCCACAATCTCACTGCTTACTGATATCGAGGGTGATAAGAAGTGCCTAGATCTGCACCCAAAACATGTGCAGAAGAGCAGCATGAGTACACCACAACTGTACGCAATAACTGCCAAGCTTAACCTCGGTCGAGTAGTGATGAGTTCAGGGCCCTACTCGTATATAATAAATAAGATAGAAGAATATAGCAATGTAATAAAAGACTAAAAATTTAACAAGAGAAAACAACAAAAAAATAGCAGCACAACACATAGTGATAAATAGCAGGGAATCTCTCAAGATACCGTCTCGTAGTCCTAAAAGTAACTATGCAAGGAGATCTCCCGAGGTATCGCCTCATAGTCTCAAAGTAAATGTGCAAGGGGATTTCCCTAGGTACCGCCTGGTAGTCCCAAAAGTAAATGGGCAGAGGGATCGCCTAAGGTACTGCCTCGTAGTCCCAAAAGTAAACACACAACTCGAAACCGATGGAAACAATAATTAACAACACGAACTCTACAGTTAAGACTGATACAAATCAAGGAAAACATGAATTCAACTAAACATGCTGCACCGATTTGAAATAGGCATTTAAGACACGTAGACATACAATATTGGGCTGACAAGATAACTACACATGCTGGTATAACTCAATTAAGATGTAACAGGTTACTACTTAGTGAAAAACCGATTTTACAACAATTGGCCGTGACGCACTCGTCACCTCGCGTACATGGCGCTCACATATCACATATGTATCACAATAGTACTAAATCCTAAGGGGATTTCCCCCACACAAGGTTATGCAAGCCACTTACCTCGAACCAAGCTCAATCAATCAGTAAGAATGCCTTTTCGACTCCGAGTGGCTCAAATCTAGCCAAAAAATTACATACTGTAAATATACATATAATGAACTAAACTAATTAATAAAATCATGACTTTAACAACAAATTAGAAAATCCTCCCAAAACGTCGATCCGGGACCACTTCTCGGAGTCGGGTAAAAGTCACAAAATATGAACACCCATTCACTCACAAGTTCACTCATACCAAAATTACTCAAATCCAATGTCGAAATCTCAATAAAACCGAAAAATTTGGTTGAAGAACTTTTCCCTTTTTTCCCCCCAATTTCTCAACTCAAATCTTAAATTAGAATGTGAAATTAATGATAGATTAGGGGAATATAACGATAAATGAGTTAAGAATCCTTAACCAATGTCTTCCTCTGAAAGACCCTCAAAATTTCGTCCAAATCCGAGCTCTCTATCACAAGTTTTGTTAAAAATGGCTAAAACCTCATTTTTTAAATGTTATAGTCTGCCCAGGTACTCGCACTACGCGATAGCGAAAATTCCCACGCAATAGCGTAGAACAAAAATTCCAACAGCTTATACTATGCAAACGCATCACCACATTCGCGATCGAGTACCTGTGATTGGTTAAACCTACGCGATCGCGTCGATCATCATGCGACCGCAAAGAACAACAATGTGAACTCCACTACCACCTCACTTCCTCTTTGCGTATGCGGCCTAGCCCACGTGTTCACGATCGTGTACTCTAACTCGCGAGCACATAGGGTAAAAATTTCACTGCCCCCAGACAAGCTTACGCGATCGCGTCCCCTCTTACACGATCGCATAAGAGGAAACCAGCAAATGAATGCACCAGAAATTTCATCAATTACAACAAGTCCAAATCTAGTCTGCTAACCCCCGAAATCTACCTGAGGCACCCATTACTTCAACCAAACATACAAACAAGTCCTAGAACATCATACGAACTTAGTCGAGCCCTCTAATCACATAACAACAAAAACAAGAATCACACCCCAATGCAAACTTAATGAACTTTGAAACTTCAAACTTCTACAACCGATTTCGAAACCTATCAAATCACGTCCAATTGACCTCAAATATTATACACAAATTATAATTGACATGACGGACCTACTCCAACTTCTGGAATCGGAATCTGGCCCTGATATCAAAAAGTTCGCTTCTGGTCAAACTTCCAAAAAATTCAACTTTTGCCAATTCCAGCCTAATTCAGCTACAGACCTCCAATTCAAAATCCGGACACACTCCTAAGTCAAAAATCACCCAATAGAGTACACAAAACCGATGAAACTCCATTCTGTAGTCGTCTTCACAGTGTTCCAACTACCGTTAAAATCCTAAAATTTAACCATCCGTTTTAGGGACTAAGTGTCCCAAATCACTATGAAATCAGACACAAAACCTCCCGGCAAGTCACAAAAGCAGAAAAAGATACGGGAAAAGCAGTAAATAGGGGATCAAGGCTAATAGTTTCAAAATGATCGACCAAGTCGTTACATCCTCCCCCCTTAAAATAATCATTCATTCTCGAACGAGCATAGAAATATACCTGAAGTGGTGGAAAGATTAGGATAACGGCTGTGCATATCATGCTCGATCTCCCAAGTCGCCTCCTCGACCGGCTGACCCCTCCACTGAACCTTCACTAAAATATTGTTCTTTGACCTAAGCTTTTGAACATGCCTATCAAAAATAGCCATCGGCTCCTCAACATAAGACAAATCCTTATCCAACTAGACTGAGCCGAAATCTAGCACATGAGAGGGATCGCAGTGATACTTCTAAAGCATAGAAACATGGAATACTAGATTAACTCCTGCTAGATTGGGACGCAAGCAAAGCTTATAAGCAACCCCCGAAACTCACTGCAACACCTCGAATGGGCTAATAAACCTTGGGCTCAGCTTTCCCTTCTTCCCAAACCTCATAAGCCCTTCATGGGTGAAACCTGGAGCAAGAACCGCTCTTGAACCATAAATGCAATATCGCAAACCTTTCGATCCGCATAACTCTTTTATCTGGACCGGGCTGTGTGTAGTCGATCCTGAATCACCTTAACCTTCTCCAAAGCATCCTAAACCAAGTCTGTACCCAATAGCCTAGCCTTGTCCGGCTCGAACCAACCGACTTGGGACCGACACTCTCTACCATACAAAGCCTTATACGGTGCTATCTGAATCACTACAAAAAAAAAATTAAAATTAGCTACGAACGTTGTCGCTAATCTGTCGCTAAAATGCTCATTGCTAGCAGAATCTTTTGATAATTCGTCGCTAATTCGTCGCTAAATGAGATTATCGACGGATTTTTCTGTTTAGCTACAGATTTTGTCCGTCGCTAAACCCTGCTTTTTTTAGTTGTGAATGCTCGATTGATAACTGTTGTTGTATGAAAACTCCATATGTGGCAAGAACTGATCACAAGAACCTCCAAACTCCATCACACACGCATAGAGCATAACCTCTAGTACCTGAATAGTTTGCTAGGACTGTCCATCCATCCGTCCAAGGGTGAAATGTTATGCTCAACTCAACCCGATTACATAACTCCTACTGACAGACCTCCAGAACCTTGATGTAAACTGTATAACCCAATTAGAGATGATAGATACTAGCACACCATGAAGACTGAATATCTCGCGGATAAAAACTCGAGCCAGTTGAGCGAAAAAATAAGTATTCATGACAAGAATGAAATGAGCTGACTTGGTCAGCCTATGCACAATCACCCAAATTGCATCAAACTTCCGCTAAGTCCGTGGAAGCCTAACAATGAAATCCATAATGATCTGCTCCCATTTACACTCTAGAATCTCTAGCTTCTAAAACAATCCACCCGGCCGCTGATGTTCATAATTCACCTACTTGAAAATTCACACACCGAACTACATATCCTAAGATGTCCTTCTTCATTATCCTCCGCCAATAATGCCACCTCAAGTCCTGTTACATATTTACAGGCACCCAGATGAATGGAGTACCGCGAACTGTGAGCCTCCTAGAGAATCAACTTACGCAATCCGTCTACATTGGGCATACACAGCCTACTTTGCATCCTCAATGCACTATCATCTCCAATCGTGACCTCCTTCGTATCACCATGTTGAACCGTGTCCTTAAGGACAAGCAGATGGGGGTCATCATACTCATGCTCCCTGATACTATCATACAGAGAAGACTAGGAGACCATACAAGCCAAAACTCGGCTCAGCTAAAAATGTCCAATCTAACAAACTGGTTGGCCAAGGCCTGAATATCCAATACCAACGACCTCTCTGCTATTGGTAGATATGCTAAGCTCCCCAAAATCTCTACCCTGTGACTCATGGCATTGGCCACCACATTAGCCTTCTAGTGATAGTATAGAAGAGTGATATCTTAATCCTTAAGAAGCTCTAACTACCGCCGCTGATGCAGTTAAGATCCTTCTATTCAAATAGATGTTGCAAACTCCGGTGATCGGTGTAGATCTTACAAGGGACACCGTACAAATAGTGCCACAAAATCTTCAAGGCATGAACAATAGTTGCTAACTCAAGGTTGTGGACAAGATAGTTCTTCTTATGTACCTTCAGCTGTTTGGATGCATAGGCAATCACCCTACCGTCCTGCATCAACATCGTGTAGAGACCAATCTGCAATGCATTGTAATATATAGTATAAGACCCCGAACCTATAGGAATTATCAATATTGAGGCTGTAGTCAAAGTTGTCTTGAGATTTTGAAAGCTCTGTTCAGACTCCTCTGTCCACCTGAATGGAGCACCCTTCTGGGTTAGCTTATTCATATGTGCTACAATAGATGCGAAACCCTCTACAAATCAACGCTAATACCCTGCCAAACCAAGAAAATTATGGATCTCTATAGCTGAGGACGGTCTGGGCAAACTTTGTACTACTTCAACCTTCTTTGGATCCACCTTGATCCCTTCATTCGACACTACGTGACCAAAATATTCCACTGAATCTAGCCAGAACTCACACTTTGAGAATTTTGCATATAACTTCTTTTCTCTTAAGGTTTGAAGCACAGTCCTTAGGTGCTACTCATGATCCTCCCAACTATGGGAATACGCCAGAATACACTGTGCATCAAATACATTAATGATGTTGGGGCATTGGTCATCCCAAATGAAATCAGAAGGAACTCGTAATGACCATACCGAGTCCTGAAAGAAGTCTTCGGAATATCTAGTTCCCGAATCTTCAACTGATGATAGCCTAAACGCAAGTCAATCTTGGAAAACAATCTAGCACTCTGTAACTGATCAAATAGATCATCAATATGAGGTAATGGATACATGTTCTTCACTGTAACTTTGTTCGACTGGCGATATTCAATGAACATATGCATAGAAACATCTTTCTTCTTCACAAAAAGAATAGGGCACCCAAGGTGACACACTGGGCAGAATGAAGCCCTTATAAAGCAATTCCTCTAATTGTTCCTTCAACTCCTTCAACTCAGGATGAGCCATACGATATAGAGGAATAAAGATAGGCTGAGTGCCTAGCAACAATTCAATGCCAAAGTCGATATCTCTGTCGAGAGGCATGTTAGGAAAATTAACTGGAAAAACATCTGGATAATCCCACAATACTGAAATCTCTCACATAAGCTAGATACGCGTCACACCCCTTCTATACCATTCATTGAGCTTTAAGAAATGAAATAACTCTACTGGGAGTATACTCTAAGGTACCTCTCCACTCTAACCATGGTAATCCTGGCATACATAGTATCACAGTCTTGGCGTTACAATCAACAATATCATAATGGGGAGACAAATAGTCCATGCCCAAAATAAAATAAAAAACTAAGATACTGAGAAATAATAAATCGACTCTGGTCTCAAAACTGCTAAGAACAACCAACACAACCGATACATACAGTCAATAATAATAGAATCTCCCACAAGTGTAGACACATAAATAGGATAACTCGAAGAATCGTGGGTTACGCCCAAATGCAGAGCAAAATAAGATGAAACCTAGGAATAAATGGAGCCTGGATAAAATAAAACTGATGCATCTCTATGACAAACCAGAACAATGCTTGTAATGAAAGAGTCGGAAGCAAATGCCTCTGTACAAGCAGGAAGATCATAATATCTGGCTTGGCCTCCTTCTATAGGGCGACCTTTACCTGTCCGACCTCCACCTCGAGCTGGCTGAGCAGGTGGAGCTGTAGCTAGTGCTGTAATCATAGACTGAGGACTCGATGGAGCACATGGTGCCTAAGAAGTCTGTGGAAATGCACCCCCTCCTATGTCTGGGGCAATCCCTCGCTATATGGAAAGTGTTGTAACACCCAAAATAATCTCCCAAAGGGCGTGGCTGCTGTGGCTGGCTCGGCCTGGTCTGTTGGACTGATCATTGAAAGTACCCGTGCCGGAGGTACACTAGATACTTCCGGTGTATAATTAGGCTCCTAGGGCCTAGGAGTAGCCGAAATACCACTGGCGGCTGGAAGTGATGAATGAAAAGGCGACTCACATAGCCCCTACCATGACGAAATGCAGCTAGGGCACGAGTACCACTAAAAGTGCTAAACTCTCGAGACCTCTTCGCCTCCCTCTCTTTTCTCTCCCGAGCAAGCATACCCTCCACTATCCTAGCAATACCCACAACCTTCTTCAATGAAATATCCATCTCCAACTATCGAGCCATGCTAAGACTGATACTGGGGTGGAGCCCCTTAATAAACCGATGAACCCTCTCTCAAAATGTAGCAAACAAGGTTGTTGCATGCCTAGACAAATCACTAAAACGAACTGCATACTTTGACACAGTCATAGCACCCTGGTGCAACTACTCAAACTCCGCGCGCCATGAATTTTTGAGACTTTGGGGAACATACTCCCTCAAAAACAAATCTGAGAACTGAGTCCAAGTAAGTGAAGTGGCCTCAGCCAGACTACCCAACTCATAAGCATGCCACCACTGTTAGGCAGTTTCTCTAAGCTAAAACTTAGTAAAAGAAACCCCACTCAACTCTACAACACCCATAGTACGGATGATACGATGGCACTCCTTAAGATATCCCTGGGCATCCTCTGATGCCAAGCCACTGAAAGTAGGAGGGTGGTACTTCTTGTACCTCTCAAGCCTGAGCTGCTCCTCCTTAGAAGTTGCTTCCCTACCCTCGGGCCGAACTGGAGATACCGACCCCATTGGTATTACCTTTGTAACCTGGTCGACTTGAACCCGCTGCTCTAAGTTGCGGGAGGCAGGAGTCTGTGCTCCTCCCCTGTCCTGAGATGTGGCATGAGCAAGTGGAATCAACATTGCCTGAGCTAGAGTATCGAACATGCTCATGAAATATGCAAGGGTCTCCTGGAGAACTAGTGCAGTAACATGCGTCTCAGGTTCATGTGCTTTGACAGGAACTACTGGTGGCTCCTCTGTAACAACTTGCGGGGGTTGATGATTCGTGATTTTACCATTTATTTTAGTCTCTTTCCTTTAGTTTTTATGTCTGTTAATTATAATATGAGGTTTTTTATGGTGTGTATTGTTAGATGTTTAGGTAAATGATTCCATGAAGAGAGTTGAATTCAATTGAAGTGGTATTGAGCAAAAAAAAAGAGTAATACAATATAAAATTCCTTCAATGATTCCGCATATACAGAGCATTGTTCGCTCATGCGACATCACATCTTCAAGTGGAAGGTCGTATCTACGGGAATAGGCTACATTGCACTAGGACCGCATCTGTGGTCAGTAATCCGCACTTGCGGAGTCGCTTTTACGATGATATGGTCCGCATATGAGGAGAAGGAAATTCCATGCAGGCGTCACATCTGTGACTGGCATACCACTTATGGAGTCGCACCTGCGATGATTTATTTTGCAGGTGCGATCAATGGGCTTCAATTGAGGACAATGTTGGCATTTCACATTTTCTTGATTCCGAACCCACAAATACACGAACTAGCTTATTAGAAAGACATCTTTGGCAGTCTTTGGATATTTTTGACACATATTCACATGAGAACACAAGTTTTTGAGCAAGGCTTCTTGCACACACACCTGGGTCTTGAAGATTTATTGCTTTTGGTTGAGAATTTCATACCCATTTATGTTCATTTCTTCATTTCCTTGCGTTGCATTGTATATCTAAATGTGTAGTATTTATTCCAACACTTGAATCTTGTCTATGGGAATATTCATATTTAAAGTTTGGATTGAATATCTTGTTGTGCTTATGTATTGATTGATTTTTATTTATTATGAAGTAATTTATTGTTTCTTTAATGTTTCCAAAGGGATTAGCTAACCCTAGGACTCGCCCGTTTACTTTGAATTAATTTTGGAAAAGATAATTTGGGGTTGGGAAAGATTAATTAACAAGAAGTTAAGGCTTTAACTCTTACTTTATAGAATCTACCTAGGGATAGGATTGAACTACTTGTAGCCATATTAGGGTGTGCTTAATTTCTTAATAGTTTTAGGGATAATTCAATTAGAAAGTCTTGTTAGTCTTTGGAAGGAAGATATTATATAATTATTAACCGAGGCTTATTAACATAAACTCGCTCATATTTGTAAAATCATGAAATACATTTGATCGTTACTTGAGTGTAATTCCCCATGTATCCATGTTTGCAGCCATTGATCATTTTACTTGATTTCTAGGTTAGTTTAAATTTTCAAAATAAGTTATAAATATTTTCTCAAAACCATTCTAATTGTATGGCTTAGCATATCAAGTGATAATTGTCTTACACGCCTAATAACCTTCATATTGTTCTCTGTGGGATTCGACCCCGACTTATAGCTTGGTAAATTATATTACATGCGACCGTGTATATTTACTTTTTAGTAGTGAATTTTGACGTCATCAAAATTGGCGCTGTTGCCGAGGAACAATTTGATTTATTTAGGTTGTTTGAGAAGTAACCATAAGTGGTTTGGTCCAAACATGTGAATATTTGTCTGATTATTTTTCTTATCTTAATTTATTTTTCTTGTTTATTTTCGTAGTTTTTGAAAAATGGCATCACATGATGAAAATTGGTCGGATGGTACTTGTTCATACTTTGATGACCCTTGTCCTTATTGTGGAGGACAACATTCGTGGAATTTTTTTTTAGATTCTCCCTGGTCGGATTATGCGCACAATCTCAAACCCTTGAGCGGAGTTCTTGTGAAAAGTGTGGTTATCAAAATGGTCATTGGGATTATTGTGCTTATTGGTCCTTCCTTTCCCCGAACACCCGATATGATGATTCTGGGTTTCTGATGAAAATTGTGGGATATGGAAGTGGAAGAAATAAAGCATGGTCAAAATAGAGAGTTCAAGCTCATGATGGAATGCCTCCTTGAAAGAGGAAACAAAGAGTAAAAGGCCTTGGAGGAACTTTTGGAATCTAGTCTCCAAAATGATTTGGCAGTTGAAAGGTTTAAGTTACAAACGGGAGAAATGCTTGAAGCTTTAGAGGTCCAAAAATCCCCAGAAGTGAATGATAGCCAAGAACCTTCCTTAGAGGTTGAATTTCGATCATGTTTTAATGATGCAGTTAATATACATGTGCAGGAATTTAAAGAAGAACAATTGCTGGGATGGTTCATGAAGAACAAGGGAAGAATTCACTCGCAAGGATTTACAAGGAAAGAAATAAATCTACATGAGATCACCAAATCAGGATTAGCTTCGTAAATATGGGGAAATCAAATCGGCATCAAATCAGCAGTATCATGATTAACGGAACTGGAATAATCAAGGCACGAGAAGATCAGTGATTAGCGAAGCTGGAATAATCAAGGCAGAATCACGGAAGAATAAAAGATGCTAGAAGATCTGGGAAGCGATCGCTCTTGGAAGATCCAACAATCAAGGAAAAATCTCCCAAAGTATTCTTTTGCCGAAGGAGAGAAAATTAAGTGAAGCTAACGACTCACTCTTTATTCTTGGAATGAATCAATTCTTTCTAAGAATCAAAACCCTTGGGTTGACAAGCCTCTATCGTTCATCATAGTATAAATACTCCCTTGTAAACCCTAGTCTAGACATACTTTGATCAAACCAAAATGCCCTCTTTATTCTACTACAAACAACCGTAGTAGCTTACATAAATCTACTGTGTAACAAGTCAGGAATAGAAAGAGGGTACACAACTGGTGAGGCATTGTATCAAAATGAGTGCCAGAGAAATTGAGCGATATACATCACATCTGTACTCGAAAGAAACACATTTACTAGAAGAGAACTCCCGTGCAACCCAAGGGGAATGGATTAGGATTCACATTGAATTCGAACCAGTATAAAATCCTGGTGTCTTTAATTCTTGCAATTATTTTCTGCATTTTACTTTAAGTTATCATACCTGCTTAATTAACATATCCAGTCGACAACTCTAGTTATAAGTCAACTTATAAGCGATTTATTTTAAATAATTTACAATTCACCCCCCTCTTGTACATTCAATTGGTATAAAAGCTATGCTCACATTTTATCTTCTGCTTGACAGCTTGTGAGAAAAGATCATGGCAAATCAGGTTATCATAGGAGCTCTCTTTCAGGAAGGAACTTCACCTGTTAGACCACCATACTTCAAAGGACAGCATTTCTCTCACTGGAAAGTACGAATGGAAATTTTTACCAAAGCATACGATGTTAAAGTATGGAGAGTCACCAAAAATGGAAATTATCTACTACCTGCTAGCACTCCACCACTCGCTTATCCTGATGACATAGACTCATACTAAAAGGAGCAACTGGAAGCTGTACAAGTGAACAACAAGTCAAGGAATCTACTTCACAACGCTATAAGTGGTGAAGAATATGAGATTATATCAAGTTGTGATACAGCTAAAGAGATGTGGGACAAACTTTAGGTCACTTAAGAGGGAACCAGCAAAGTGAAAGAAAAGTGTTTAGTAAGATAATTAGTGACTTAAAAGATTTTGGCAAGCCCTACCCCAGTGGTGATCAAGTTAGAAAAAATCGTAGAAGTTTGCCAACCACTTGGCAGACCAAAGTAGTCACGCTGGAATCTCAATACCTAAACAAATTAACCTATGATGAACTAAGAGGAGAACTTATTGATTTCTAAAGGACACATCTGAAAAAGATAAATCAAGAGGAGAAAAAGAAAATAGTTGCATTCAAAGCCTCTACTGAATTGGCTGAAAATGAAATCGATGATCTTGAAGCTATACAAGAAGAGATTGCTATGATGTCTAGAAACATGGATGGACTGATGAGAAGATACAGAAACACAAATACATGAAGATTCCCACCAAGACGATCCACGCAATACAATGAACAGGACAAGAACAACGAAAAATTCTATGAGTGTGGAAAATTTGGGCACATTCAAGCTGAATGTCCCGAACTAAAAAGGAAGATCTCTAGAGGTTCAACAAGAACAAATCTTTTGGAAGCTGGAGCGATCAGGATGAATCAGACTATGAAGAAATAGCAAATCTTTGTTTTATGACAATTCTGGAAAATGAAATAAACAAAACCTCAGGGTGCTGGACAGACGAAGATGATTCATATGACGAAAACTGTTTCATGGCACCAGGTGAAACTAGCGAGGTACGATCTTATGACTATTAAAGATTTAATGAATTGCAGGATATTCTTAACTCTACCTTAAAGGAGTCTCAAAGAATGATGAATGAACTTAAGATACTTACTAAGGAAGTCAAAGACTGGAAAATCAAACATGAAGTATGTGAATTTGAAAGAGAAGTACGTCAAGAAGAGTTTGAGGAGTTGAAAATGCAGCTTAACAGCTTGCGCAAATCCACCAGTCACAATTCTGTCAGGTCAAACCAGACAACTTACAAGTCAACTGGAAAGGAACCAATCAGAACCAAATCGACCAGTCGGTCGGACCAGATGAATTACAAATCAACTAGAAAGAAACCAGCTAATTCTATTTCAGCTTGTTCTAACAATTATGGAAGACCTGAAAGCAGGTCTAGAGCTAAATGTCACTATTGTAATAAAAGTGGGCATAAATATTCTGGTTGTCACTTTCGAAAATCTAATATGTCAGGATGGGTTTGGAAGCAAAAAAAATCCTGAACCTAGTAACACTAAATCACCAGGACCAAGCAAGCTTGGGTACCTAAAAGAAAGTGATCATCTTGTTTTGTACGAACACCACAGAGTAAGCCGCAAATGAAAATGGTATCGAGATAGTTCGTGTTCCAATCACATGACAGGTGATAAAAACCTGTTCAAAGAAGTTACAAAGATCAATGGAGGAAGTGTAAGATTTGGAGACGATTCAAGGGGCAAAATAGTTGGCAGTAGAACAATTCCCTTCAACAACAATTGCGACATTACTGAAGTATATCTTGTTGATCGCCTAAACTACAATCTCCTAAGTATAAGTCAACTCTGTGACTTAGGTTATGAGGTAAAGTTTAAAAGAACAGGATGTGCTATTGAAGACGAATCAAGTAAGATAATCCTCCCTGGAAAAAGGTATGGAAATGTTTACATACTTGATGGATTTGAAAATATAGATGGCCACATCTACTTAACCTCTATTTTTGATGATCCCTAGTTATGGCACAGAAGACTTGGCCACGCGAGCATGCATTTGATTGAAAAACTGTCCAAACATGATTTAGTTATTGGCTTGCCTAAACTGAATTTTTCTAGAACTCATATTTGTGATGTATGCCAAATGGGTAAGCAAACTAGAAACTCTTTCAAAAACAAAGATATGGTGTCTACATCGAAACCTTTGCAATTACTTCATATGGATTTATTCGGACCTACTAGAACTGCTAGCATAGGTGGTAAGAAATATGCTTTTGTTATTGTTGATGATTTTCACGTTTCACCTGGGTAATTTTCCTGTCTCATAAGGATGAAGCCTTAAGAAATTTTGAAGTTTTCTGCAAAAGGATTGAAAGAGAAAAGGGATATCTGATCTCAAAAATTAAGAGTGACCATGGAGGAGAATTTGAAAGCAGAGCTTTTGAATACTTTTGTAACGATAAAGGATACACTCATAATTTCTCTGCACCATGCTCACTACAGCAAAATGGGTTTGTGGAAAGAAAGAACAGAACTCTCCAAGACATGGCGAGAACCATGCTACTAGAACGTTCATTGCCAAACCATTTATGGGCAGAAGACATAAGTACTGCATGTCACATCCTCAATCATTGCCTCATAAGCCCAATTCTAAAAAAGATCCCCTATGAACTCTGGAAAGGTAAACGTCCAAATATCAGTTACTTTCATCCCTTTGGAAGCAAATGTTTTATTCACAATAATGGTAAGGACAATCTTGGAAAGTTTGATCCAAGAAGTGACGAAGGTATTTTTTATTGCTATTCATTAAATAGCATATCATTTCGAGTCTATAATTAACTTACTTTATGTGTAGAAGAATCTGTACATGTTATATTCGATGAAAATAATACCTTGGTCGAGAAAGGAACCACTGCAGTTGACGAAGGGAAAAATCAAGAAGCCCAGGCCAAAGGAAAACCATATGAGTCAATTAACACGACTGGCATGATTGAGTCAACTATAGAAAATAGCAACAATACTCCAAATCAACAAGCAGAGTCGACTACAAATATAGTCCGACTAAATAAATGGAGAAGCAAACTTGAATATCCTCAAAAATATATAATACGGGATCCAAACAAAGGAATGAAAACCAAGACTGCCCTAAAAAAGAAAGCAAATATTGCATTGATTTCTCAAGTTAAGCCAAAAAAGGTAGAGGAAGCACTGAAGGATTCAAGCTGGGTGCAAGCCATGCAAGAGGAATTGGATCAATTCAGCAAGAATCAAGTGTGGAAACTAATACCCCAAACCTAATAATATGTTTGTGATCGGAACAAAATGGGTATTCAGAAACAAATTAAATGATGATGGAAAGGTCATAAGAAATAAGGCAAGATTAGTTGCTCAGGGCTATTCACAACTAGAAGGAGTCAACTATAATGAGACCTTTGCTCTAGTTGCTCGCTTGGAATCTATAAGAATTCTCTTGGAATATGCATCCTTTAAAGGATTCAGGCTGTTTCAAATGGATGTCAAAATCGCCTTTTTGAACGGATTAATCGAGGAAGAAGTCTTTGTAAAACAGCCTCCAGGCTTTGAGGATTCAGAATTTCCATACCATGTATACAAGCTTACTAAAGCATTATATGGGTTGAAACAGGCTCCACGTGCATGGTATGATAGGTTGAGTACTTTTCTTGTTCATAACGGCTTTACCAAAGGTAAAATAGACACTACCTTGTTCATTAAACGATCAACGGAGGGTAATCTGATTATTCGAATTTATGTTGATGATACTATTTTTTGTAGTGCTAACCCTCTTATGTGCAAGGAATTTTCAAATCTTATGTAAAGTGAGTCTGAAATGAGCATGATGGGTGAACTCACATTCTTTTTTGGGCTACAAATTCAACAAACCGAAGAAGGAACTTTTATCTATCAAACTAAATATACAAAGGAGCTGATTCAAAAAAGTTGGCAAGAGCAATGGAAAATCAATTGGCACTCCTATGAGCCCTGCTCCAAATTTAGACAAAGATGAACAGGGCACTCTAGTCGACGAAACCAAAGACAGGGGAATGATTGGATCACTACTATATTTGACAGCAAGTCGACCAGATATTATGTTCAGCGCATGTAAATGTGCCAGGTTTCAGTCGGCTCCCAAGGAGTCACATCTGACAGCTGTAAAAAGAATCATTTGATATCTCAGTGGAACAGTATCTCATGGACTATAGTATCCTTGCTCTAACTTGTTTAAATTAGAAGGTTTTTCAAATGTTGATCTTGCAGGTGATAAAGAAGATAGAAAAAGCACAAGTGGCACTTGTCAATTACTAGGAAAGGCATTAATATCATGGAATAGTAAAAAGTAAGCATCAGTCAGCTTGTCCACTACAGAAGCTGAATACATTGCTATTGGACAATGTTGTGCACAACATCTATGGATGTCTCATCAATTGGGTGACCATGAACTTTCGTTTAAACCTATACAAATTTTTTGTGATAATTCTAGTGTTATTTGTCTTTTAAAAAATCCTGTGCATCACTCTAGAGCAAACCATATAGATATTAAGTATCATTTTATTATAGTTCATGTTCTTAAGGGTGATATAGAAATAGCTTTTGTTGGTACCTCTACTCAATTAGCCGATATTTTTACTAAGCCTTTGCTGGAAGAAAGATGTTGTACTTTGAGAAAATTTCTGAGTATTATTTTCTTGTCTAAAAACTCTTAGGACCTATGTGCTCAATTTGTGTAAAAAGTGTTATAATTATCCTTTCCCACACATTAATTATGCCCCCGATTCTTTCCCTCTCTTTTCACATCAGTTCGCACTTTGAAGATAGAAAGCCAATCATCATGTCTTCTCAACTGACAACTTTTCCTTTTCTGCACTCAACCGTCAAAATTCCCCTCTAAAGATAGAAAACCTCTTCAGTCACTCTCATACCCATATTCTCTCCACAACATTGTGCAAACCTCATCTTCTTCAATGGCGAAACATTCCAAGAACCCTCTGCATCTACCAGAAAAAGCACCCGCTCTAAGGTGAAACCCTCTTCTGCGCCTCCTGAGCAAGTAAACCTAGGGTCTGATCACTCTGAAGGCTACGCCTCATCTTAAGGTGATTTCTCTGAACATTCTCATCTTTTACGTGAAAAAGCCTTAGGCGAACGACCCATGGAAGATCCTACTATCTCATCCACTCCAAAGAAATTAAAGGTTGATTTCTCTGCCTCATTCGATTCTGACGTAAATTTCTAGGATACCCCAAATAGGGATCTTTTTATTTCTCTCAAGGATAAGCCCATCGCCCATGGAAGATTTGTGGATCTTGATGATATGGAAACTCTCAACTGTAAGGTAAAAGATCTTTTTTCTATCAGGGGTGGGAAAAATTTCTCTCTGTTTGTCCACCTAAGGTATATGAACCCTTAGTTCATATGTTTTATGACAATCAATGCTCTAGTAAACCAGATAGGCTAGAATATCTACTACTAGGTAAATGAATTATTCTTGATTGTGCCCTGTTTGACTCACTTTTTCAATGGCATTGCTCCGGTTTCCCTACTCTATTTAAAAATGTATGGCCTGAGAACTTTGAAATTTCTTTTGACCAAGAAAAATAATGCATTGTTGAATGTCCCTCCGAAACCCTTCCAAACCAATTGGGTCCTAGTGATGTAAGTTTTGAAACTCGGGTTCTGGCCCATATCGTGGCAACCACCTTGCTTCCCCGTACTGGTTCTTTTTCTACCTTCTCTCAAAGGGATACATTCTTTGTCTACTGTCTCATCACCAAACTCAAACTCAAGCTTTCCTCGTGGGTCATAAATTTCATGATAGAGAGTGCCGAAGATCCCACTAGTTTACCCTATGGTATGGCAATCACCCATATTCTGGAAGCCCATCAAATCTCATTGTCTGATTATCCCTTCATTAAATCTCACTGTCTCCAAATCCTACAATTCTAGAGCTTTTGCTAGTATGGGGTATGTGAGTATCAAGGGCTCTTGGGTTAAGAAAAGTGAGAGTGAAGAAAAACAGGCACCTATGGAAGCCAAAACTTCATCAGCTGTTCCTCCTCCTACCCTTGTCAGCTCTGAACTGAGTGAGAAGCTTAGCTCCATTGACTCCAAACTCTCTGACATAAAGACTCTTCTTTCAGCTACTCAATTCACTGTGGGTGACATACATTCTATCTTAAAGGAAATAGGGTCGAACGTGTCCAAAATCAGAGTCGTTGTTCTCAGAGTCAAGGAGAGTGCTGTCAAAGCTTTCACGGAGGTTCACGACAGGCTGTATGGTATGAGCGTTGCTGCAAATACAAGCTTCGAACGGTTGAAGGAGTACATCTGCAACACTCTTACCAATTTCTTGCGCCTCTAGTGTGGATGTTTTCCAAAACTATGTTTCTTATTTGCAACTTGTTTTGGTGGCTTTGTGGGCTGTGCCCCTGGATAATTTTTTTCTGCTGTTTTTTTGGTGCTGTGGGCTGTTTAATTAGCCACTGGATAATTTTATTTTGCTAGCTGCTATCTATACTTCTAATCCTTCTTTGCTGATGTCAAAAAAGGGGGAGAAAATATATTTGTTATGTGTTATGGTGTTATGTGTACAGGTATTGTACAGGCACAAGTCGACTATGTGTGGGACGTGACCGCACACTCTTATATATGCATAGGTAGTACTCTATATGTATACTGTAAAGGTACAAGTCGACCTCACACATTGAGGGGGAGATTCATGGATAAGTCAAGTCGACTGCATACATTAAGGGGAGTCAAGTCGACCAGTAAAACACAGGGAAGTCGACTGATGTTTACATCCTTACACATAGTATATTATTTTGCCATTATAAAAAAGGAGGAGATTGTTAGATCATGTTTTAATTATGAAATTAATATAAATGTGCAGGAACTCATAGAAATAAAGAAGAATTGCTGGGATGGTACATGACAAACACGGGAAGAATTAACTCGCAAGGATTTACAAGGAAAGAAATAAATCTACATGAGATCAGCAAATTAGGATTAGCTTCGTAAATATGGGAAAATCAAATCGGTATCAAATCAACAGTATCATGATTAACGGAACTGGAATAATCAAGGCACGAGAAGATCAGTGATTAGCGAAGCTGGAATAATCAAGGCAGAATCACGGAAGAATAAAAGATGCTAGAAGATCTGGGAAGCGATCGCTCTTGGAAGATCCAACAATCAAGGAAAAATCTCGCAAAACAATTCTCTGCCGAAGGAGAGAAAATTAAGTGAAGCTAACGACTCACTCTTTATTCTTGGAAAGAATCAATTCTTTCCAAGAATGAAAACCCTTGGGTTGACAAGCCTCTACCGTTCATCATTGTATAAATACTCCCTTGTAAACCTTAGTCTAGACATACTTTGATCAAACCAAAACACTATATTTATTCTACTGCAAACAAGCATATTAGCTTACTTAAATTTGTTGTGTAACAAGTCAGGGATAGAAATAGGGTACCGAACTGGTGAGGCATTGTATCAAAATGAGTGCTAGAGAAATTGAGCGATATACATCACACATGTACTCGAAAGAAACTTAATTACTAGAAGAGAACTCTCTTGCAACCCAAGGGACAGGATTAGGATTCACATTGAATCCGAACCAGTATAAAATCCTGGTGTCTTTAATTCCTGGAATTATTTTCTGCATTTTACTTTAAGTTATCATACCTGCTTAATTAACATATCCAACCGACTACTCTAGTTATAAGTCAACTTATAAGCGATTTAATTTAAATAATTTACAATTCACCCCCTTCTTGTACTTTCAGTTGAAGCCGAAAATTCTTCATTGGCACTTGATCAAAACTAAGAAGAACTCTCAAATACTCAAAATGAGAGGATGATGCTCATGATGGAGGCCATTATTGAAAATGAGGAAAAGCACAACTTTGTACTCGACAACTTGAAACAAGATTTGACTCAAAATGATGATAATATCTGCATCTTGGAAAATCAAATTAAAATATTGGTCAAGGCTCACTATGTCCCTAAAACTTAACAGTGTAGAAAGAAATCAAGAAGAGTCCAACTTCGAGGAAAGAAGTGAGATTTATTTTGAGGAAGCATGAATTAAACATCTGCCAACTAACACCATGATTGTTGTTGATACCAAGAAACATCTGGACTTAGAGTCAGCCGGTGTAATTGAAAGTATTGTTGAAGTTGACTCTAGTTCGGGGACCAAGAGGATGCCAAAATCCGGAAACAATTGAAATTTGGAGGCTTGATGTCACATTCCAAGCATTTCTCAACATTGAAATTGTGTGATGACATGGGAATTGAACTATACGAGTCAAAGAGAGATTGCGAGGAGGAAAGGCAAATGCCATACATTTTACAATTTGGAGGCACAAGAAGGCAAAATGAAATTCCTAACATGAAAGCCAAGAAATACAAACTGAAGAAACTGAAGTTTGGCTTGATCATCTACTTACCACCCCCCGTCGCTCATGGTCAAAATCTTGACTCAAATTTGGGTTCCCAATTCATTCGTCCAAGTGGCGAGAAAAGTGGTAAAGTTGATTCATGTCGTGCCACGACGTTAAATATGGCGCTTGGTGTGAGGCAACCCATAGTTTTCAAAGTTTTTGTTCTTTTCTGAAATTTTTGTTACATCTCATGTTTCCGTAAGTGGAAGTATACCATAAGTAAGTTGAAATTTTTGTTACATTACACATTTTCATACACTAAAATTCTGTCGTAAGCTAATCGACGTAAGTTGGAGAATGAGATTATTTTGAGATTATGAGAATTATGCTATTTCAAACAAGTAATGAGTAAATTATTGAAGGTGAGAGGGTAAACAAATCAAAGAAAATAAATTTTCGTCAAAGTTTGATATGTTGAGATAAAATATGCGAGCAAAAATACCCGCTATTTATAGACTAGTGCCATACAAGGTACCACATGACCATGAAAGTATGGTGTATAAAGTGTGTTAAAAGTGAATAGTACTTTAAATAATTTGAGATAATTCTTAGTTTGTGAATAATCGGGTAATTATTGATTTTGGTGGAAGTTTAACAATTAATTAAGATGTTAATTGGTTGGGAATGGACGAGCTAATACGTGGCTGCCCAGAGAGGCTATGATAGTGAGCCTTAACTCACAAAGAAAGGGGCATAGTTAAGATGACTATCTGGCTTAGTCATACAAAGAGTGGGGCCCACTTTCTTTAATAAAGACTTCAACAGAAATCATTAAAATACATATGTTACAGTTGCAGTTTGAAGATATTTGCAATTCTATATGGATTAAAGGCAAACAGATGAAGCTTCAATACGTGTTTGCAATTCTAAGAGATTTGTAACGAAGTTATACTAGGTAATCGCAACGGGATTTTGCGATTTTAAGAGAGCACGGTACAATTTTTCTCAAGAATATCATATGGATTCTTTCATTCTTCGATCTGTCGTTATGTGACTTGTCGCAATTAATGTGTGTTCGAAGGATTGTCAAGAGAATTGACTCAAGTATGTTAAGGCTATCCCTTCTTTCTTTTCGCATGATCTATACAACACAAAAGAAATGAGCAAATGCACAATTTTCATAAATAACTCTATTCATAGAAATATAGGAGAAGCTTATGTTCTTGATTCCCCATGTGTCATATTATTCTATCATCTATTCATGGGTCTAAAAATACGTAAGTTGATTAAGTTTATTTCATGATATTAATCAAAGGCATAATGGTCTTATGACACTCCGGATGATTTTATTGATGTACTTCTCAAGCATTGCATTCATTTACATTGACCCATGACCATATGACATTTTATATATATATATATATATATATATATATATATATATATATATATATATGTATGTGGGATATCAGAAAAGGTTACGACATTATATATACACCACCACCTGATCACCTAGTATACGTTTATGATTTGCACACAACGGCTGAGATAATATGATGGGATGCCCACAGAGGCTTGATGATGTTATGAACGTGTTACGCCCCGCAATATTACGTCGATATTACGTTTTTCAGTATTAAATTACGACTATGTTGCACCCTGTAGTGTTGTACGTTATATTTGTCGTAAGGTAATTGACATCGGTCCAAGGGAAAGAATAAATATTATGTTATTTCACACAAGTTATGAGTAAATTCGTGAAGGTGAGAGAGGAGCAAGTCAAAGAAAATGAATTTTTCGTCCAAGTTTGGCATACTTGGATAAAATACGGCTTGAGCTAAAATATCCAGTATTTATGGACTTGTACCATACAAGGTACCACATCGCCATGATAGTGAGGTGTATAAAGTGTGTTAAAAGTGAGTAATATTATAAATAATTTGAGATAATTCTACATATATGGGTAATGGGCTAATTATTGAATTAGTGGGGGATTAATAAGTTAATTAAGGAGAAAGGGTGAAAATTTGGATAACGTTTAGTATAGTAACGTGGCAGCAAAGTAATTAAAGAAGTGTGACTAAAAAGTAACTATGATATGTAGCAATTCTTAAAGAAAGTAAGTCATTTCCTAATCTCTTAAAAGGCTTCCAGCAAAGGAATATATTAACATTATTGACAAAGACTTTCATCCAAGAATATAGTAACATTATGGACAAAGACTTTCATCCAAGAATGTGGTATCGTTATTGGCAAAGACATTCTGCCTAGGAATATATATTAATACTATTTGGAGAGAGTTTCCGCCAAGGAACGTAACAACGTTATTGAGAAATAGTTTTAGCCAAGATTATATTTTGTTTACTATGAAAATGATAACGATAATTAAATTTATGAAATGAGATTCTAAAAATACGTGATCTATTCCCAAGCTAGTTGTTAGAGCAGATGATGCTAATAATATGGAATTTAACGATGGAGCGTGAGCTAAAATGACATAATGATCGAACCGAAGGGCCTGCAACCCGAATGTAAGCTTGGCCGATGGATACTTCGAGGTCGAGTTCGGGTTATCGGGGACAATCGAGAGCAGTATAATAGCTAGAGATAATCAAACAAAGCTATTAATAACCGAAACTAAGTTGGACGATGAAGAACACATATAGAGGCAAAGGATATCGAGGTATCCTCGGTATTAGAGAGAGCCAATAAGTTTTAGTAAGAAGAGAGAGAGAAAAGTATCATTGCACTTTGTAGAATTGTGGGAGCAACATCAGTCCCTTACAAGGTAGGGCTAGTCCTCTTCATATAGGAGAGAAAACTTAGTTACGAATATATTTATATTTAATTTACGAAATATGGAGATGTGATGTCTTGACTCGTTGCCCCAGTGTAGCCCATGGATAGGCCGGCCCTGTCAGACTCAACCGCGCGTCTTGGGGGCTTCCTCACTTTATCCCGATCTCGGCCTTGAATTAGGTCCTGACAGATCCCGAAGGAGAGGACTAAGTTGTGGCTTCATATCCTCGGGGTCTTGAGATACTTCCCAGAGGTGGCGTCATGTCCTCGGGGTCTCGAAGTACCTCCCCTAAGTGGCTTAATGGCGGGGAATCATGCCCTCTGATTTTACCGTGTACAGATAGTCTCCGCAAATGATACTGAATCGTCATCTTCAGGTTATCATTGCTATGATGTCAGCTATCCAAGAGCATTAAATGTCACTTCTCAGAGGATCGTGCAGGGCCGCCATCAGATACGGCAATCAAGGAACTATGAACTGCTGCAAGTTTGTCTTTTCTACTTCCCTAGTGATTAAATGCACCGGTCGTTCGGGGCCTTTATATCCCTACATTTTTTACCACCTCGCGAACCGAAATTCTGCTATTTGATATCCTCCCCTTTTTACAAAAGGATTTTTACCATTCTTCATGGATAGAACTTCTAGGACGGTCCCTCGTCGGAACGACAATGCGTTGTCTTCCCGGCTATTCGAGGGGGAAAACCGGTCAACTCCTTCTTTAGAGAAATGGATTCCATTAGAAATTGATATGTCGAAGGATTTTGACTTCGAGACTCCCTCATCTACAACGAGTCGGTGCGAGCATGTCCCTCGATATGTCAGCATCGTGACCGATGTTGATAGTGTTAGGAAGGATAGCCGGTGGAGCAAGGCAGTGGAGGTGGAGATTCCTAGTACCGATGATAGCATCACCGACTTCAAGGATGGCTTTCTCCACATATACACTTACCCATTCACCCTTGGCCCTGATAAATCCGTAGAATCTCGTTCATTGGAAGTTGATCTGGTTATCATTGATTCTGCGCCCGATACCAAGCGAATCTAGGCCAGATCTATCCATCCTTTTGGAGGATAGTGTTGAGGCTTAGGAATTTTACTGAAGGGGTTATAGGCAAGGTTTTTACCCTCAGCCATTTAATTAGACTATATCACCCTCGGCTGTATCGAGGATTGATCAAGCTCCACCACCGGCCCAAGAAATCATTTTTCACGAGCGTTGATAAGGGGAAAGACCGAGGGTGGATGATCAAGTTCATTCGAGTGAGAACCTCAGACATTATCCCGGCCTGGAGGATGCCCTTTTCGGAGTAGTGGAATTCTTAACATAAGTGAATTTCCCTTTAACCGCTCCTCGACTCCCCTTTCCATTGTCATAATGACTTCTTTGCGCTTTCTGCAGCTGTTGACTGGCATCCGTAGGTGATCCCGGATTTGCTTATAAGGTCCCGTAAATAATTATTGGTCTCAAAACATAGTAACTCGTGCTGTCGACTCCGAATATGTGTGTCGCGGTTCGGACCCTTGGTAGTGATTTAAGCCTTTAAAAATCAAAAGAATCAATTTTCCAGAAAATAGTCATTTATGCGACCACATAATCGATATGCGGACCGCATTCCTACCGCATAGTGAATCAGGGAGTTGGTCTAAATTGATGTTGAAATGCGATCCATTATGCGACCGCATAATCAGTATGCAAACCGTATTTCCACCGCATACCCAGGTAGAGATGTCCAGTGATTTGGGATCAGTTATTCGGTCCAATATGCGGACCACATTCCAATTATGCGGTCGCATACTGCGACCGCAGATCTCACCCGGACTTTCATTTTTTAAAATTTAAAACGCGACCCCCTTTCTAATATAACACCCCAACCCCTTATTTTTACATATTTTCTGAACAAAATAAGAGAGAGGGAGGAGGGGTTCTTGAGAGAAGGTTCCTTTTCTTCAAAAATTTGTTCCTCAAATTTATTTGGTCCGGGAAATTCTAAAGCAAGTGTCTTCATCTCCATTTCTACAGGTAAAATCCCTATCCCATTTTTCATTGACTTTCAGATTTATTGAGAGGGGGGAAAGTCTCATGCATTAGTTCTTGATAATAGGGGTTGAAACACTCATGCATGTTTATTAAAACCTAAAATATAGTAAGAGTAGTTGGGAAGGAGTAAGAATTGTGTAAAGAAGGGTTGATAACCTAAATGTTTTCGGGTAGTGATTGTGAACTTTGATTCTAAGAAATATGTGTTAATTTGTAAACTAGATTGACGTGGCTAGATAGCTTGGTGACTGATATTAGGAGTTTAAAAAGGAAATTCGACTCCGGGTATGTATGGCTAACCTTGACTTTGTAAAATCGCCTCGTTGGTGTTTAATGTTTGGTATGTGACATTCACGTGGCGTAAATTTTGAAATTCGTGTGATTTGTATGGCTGTGATTATGATACGTGGTATTAGATGAAAAACAAATGACGTAAGGAAACTGTAAGTGATGCAATTGAAATAATTGTGATATTAAAATCTATGGCTTATCGTGGGCAAGTATTGTAGTAACGTGAAACACTTGTGAATTGTGGAATATGACGGAATTAGTATTAATGGTTATGGAAACACTTGTAAAATTATTGCTGCTATTCCTCAAGAAGTATTGTTGTGATCTTTGTGAATTGTTCATTGTTGTTGTTGTTGTGATTGTTTGTGAATTGAAAATGTATGGTGGGATCGGGTTGCGCGCTGCAACACGAAGTAATAAGGTGTGGGTTAGGGTGATAAGGGTGGCTGAGGTAATAAGGGTGGCCGAGGTAATAAGGGTGGAAAGTGATCGAAATCACTGTTGAAATGAAAATATGAGCAAAAATGTGAAATCTATTGATGTGGAAATGTGAAAGGGAAACGGGAGAGTTTGTAAAACTTGTTTGGCTTGATTGTTATTTCTTTATGGAATTGATTGTTGTTTCTATTATTATTACTTATTTGTCTATGGCTTGAGTTTACTTGGCGCAAGATTTGTTATACATACCAGTACAATTCAAGTGTACTGACGTCCCTTTTGCCGGGGGCGCTACATTCCTGTTATGATTGTAGGTAGATCTGCAGCAGGTATTCCAGCCCAGCGATCATAGCTCCCTCTTTGCCATCCGTCAATTGTTTGGTGAGCCCCATTCCTCTCGGGGCCCTATGTGGCTCGGGCCGCTTGTTTCTGTAGTTTTATTTTGTTGTTGTGTAAGGTATAGCTGGAGCCTTGTTACCGGCAAGTACTGTATTTTTCCGTTGTATCTTTAGAGTCTCCGTAGACAGTGGATATGGGTTAGAAGCTATGTATATTCATGTTTGTTTTGTTGGGAAACGAATTGGTAATCTCACTAACTATTATGTATGTATGCTTTGAAAAAAGGGTGATCTAAAATTAATTATCTGGCTAGTTCTTGGAATACTGAATAAGGAAAACAAGGGGTGGCTCATGGGTTAGGAAAAGCACCCAGGTCCGCTTGAATGGGTATACCCGGTCGAGCGCCAGTCATTTCCCTCAAGTTAGGGGCGTGACATTGCTGAGATGGATTAGTCGTTTGGATAGAAAGTTCCCGTATTGCGCTAGTCTTGGACCGTCCTAGCTAAGGATCGTTGGGTGGCCAAGAATCATGGTGAGGCTCCGTCGTCGCCTGCGCTTTATTTTTTGTGTTTCTTCCGAACCCTTAACGAAAATGTATAATGATTTTTGTGTTGGTATAGGTCTTGGCAAAAATATGCAGATGAGACCACCCCCCGCGGCAAAGTAAAGGCCCTGAAGCCCGATACGAGCAGGAAAAGGAAGGGCAAGGCGGCTGTCGCTCATTCCGACAAGACTGCTGATATAACTATTGGGTCAAACCCTGATATTGAAGGGGAGTCCGATGAGAGGATTCCGTTGAGGAGGAGAACAAAGCCCAGCATGAGGGATTTGCAGGCACCCCGATCGGAGGCTGCTGAGTCCTGCACGGCCGGTTCTGGCCGAGCTGATGGGCAAAGAACCGTTGAAGAGGAAGCTGATGCGTCCTCGAATCGTGTGGTCGGATCCGGCGTAGCCTTCGATAGGAGAACTATTGGAGCCGATATTGAGGGACTCAAGCTCGGGGTCTTTTGGGAGCATGGGTCGCTATTTAGAGAAATTGGCAATTTGAACGACCTGATCTCGAACTATCTGATCTCCTTCGGGGAGCTGAGAGATACGGATGGTCGGTGTCAAAGCCGGGACTTCTCCAAAAGGTGGAGATTTTGTTGCCGATATTTTTTATAGCGTGATCGACAAGGCCAATATCGATATTCACGGTGCTGTTAGAGCGGCGAAGAAGTCCCTGCAACAAGTGACAGTTTTCCCTTGCGTGTTTTTTTTCGTTCCCAGGTATTTATTCGCCACCTTTTTTATCTTTTCTCATTATGCCACAGTTTAAGGAGATGTATGAGCACTCCATCCTTCGACTCCAGGGGGAGCTTTCTTGCCGAGAGAAGGAGCGCGATAATCTTGCTTCGAAACTTTGGGACTCGGAAGCTCGAGGTGCCCAGGGGAATAGAGAGCTGGGGGAGCTTCAAGGTGTTCTAGAGGCGGCGCTCGGGAGAAGGACGCTCTTGCTACTCAGGTACTCCGCCTTGCTCATATTCGTCCCTTTGCCCCACATTCGCGCATATTTCGGATTCATATATTCATCAGCATGTCCTTCATCGCAGATCGAGCAGAGTAGCTCGTGGATTTTTCGGCTGGAGGCGGAGATTTCTGGGCTGGAAGAGCGAAACGAGGTTATGGCCGGGGAATTGGCGACATCTCGAGACCTTCTCGCAGACACTAGTAGGGAGAATGTTTCCTTCGTTGCGGCCAAGTCTGAGGCCGAAAAAGATCCTGCTACTTATAAGGAGGATGTGACCACGACTCATATGATGGTTCGTGACATGTCCATGGCTGTTGACCAGAGACTAACTCGAGCCGTCGAGTATGCCAAAGCGAAGGCGAAGTGGGAGACCCTGGAACAACTCGAGGCTAGAGGCTTCTAGCTGTCTGTCGATTTGGAGGAAGCTCATGTGATGGAAGAAAAACTGGCGCTCCTAAACACTCCTGATAAGGGCGAAGATGATAGTGGCAAGGAGTAGTCTCCTAGCTTTTTGTGTATGCATTTTTGTTTTATGTGTTCCCTTCCTGGGAAGCAAAATAGTTTACAGACGTTTTCATCTTCTTGTTGATATGTATAAAAATGGTTTTTATTATGTCCGTTCTTTTTCTTGCTCCCGTATCTTTACATTCTAATATCGGCCCTTCGGGGTTCCGAGGCTAGCCGCATCCTGAAGCGGAATCGGTAAATCCTCCCAATCCAATTTTTATGACGTCGGGGATCTCCCGAGGCTCTTCGATCTTACTACTCATGTGGGGGCCTGGCATGATTCTTCCAGTGCACTCCCCAAGGAGAAGGCGATGTTAATGTGGCTAGAATTAATTTTCCCTTTTCGACAATCGAGCGATTGCCGCTCAGCCTTTATATATTTCCTCATCCGCCCTTCAAACTGTGATTTCGCAAATTTTGATAAGCCTATCTTTTCTGTAGAGTTTTTCACTTTGTGCGAGTTCTTTCGCTCCCCTGTTCATGTCAGGATCTTTATTTTCTTCGCCTTTGTCCTGCTGTAGTCATGGTTGCTTCCTTGACTGATGACCCTCGGACGAGAAAAAATCCCTGCTGTGCTCCGCCTTTGGTCTGCACCAGTGGCTAATTCTCGACATCGGGGGAACAAGATCCAGGTCGCCTTGTCTCGAGGAAAGTTGCCACATCGGGGAAACCTCCCAATATTCCAGGTCATCGAGAGCATATGTCGAGGATCACTTCATCGGTAAGGGAGAAAAACCTTGAGATGATCAGGAAAGAGTGCAGATGGGGGGAGGGCGTGATATTGCGAGTACCCTCCCCCGAGGAGAACATAACAACATACGCTGAGGGGTTCTTGAGTGTGTATGTCCATGCTTTCACGTCGGGTCCCCCGGATCGGGTCGTGCTTGATTTCTGCCAGATGTATCAAGTAACGTTGGCGTAGGTTCATCCCTTTCTTTGGGGAATAGTGCGCTCAATGAGATATTTTACTGACAGGGCCAGGATAGATAGAATTCACCCTTAGCCATCTTGTGAGGTTGTATCTGGCATTGTGTTACCGGGACCTGATCGCTCTACATCATAGATTAGCTAGAGTTCCTGGGATTGGCAGCAAGGGGGGCGAGGACTGTGGATGGATGAATCAATTTGTGCAAATCTGGACGACTGATGTTATACCCAAAGAATTTTTTTCGTTTCCTGAGAGATGGAACCTCATGCATAAGTGGTTTGTTTGAACTGTTTTTTTAAATCAGTATGGGGTTGGCCCCGTAATGGCGTCTTTCTGCTCTTTGTTCATAGCAACTCGCTGGTTGCCCATCGAGATACCAGACTTAGCTGAATGGTCCCGTAAGATAGCAGCTTGCTCAGTTTACGACAGACGTCGATGGCGAGATCTATCAAAGGGTAGATGGGAGGCGCAGCACCACGGTAGACGTTCGGTGTCTCGAATTTTTAAGGAGTGGCTTCCTTCTTGATAGCTCATCTGATTTATCTGTTGTAGGTGCCAGGAGTCTCTTTGAGGCGAGGCCGAATTCCATTAGGGAGGAAAAGATATCGTTGACCCCGGAGTTAGGGAGCATCGGAAAAATGAAAGATGTCCTAGGGTGGGAGAAGGCGTGTGATGGGGAGACCTTTTCGCATTGGTTAAGGGGAAATGATGTGGCCTACCGGCAGTTTCACAAGGCTGGGGTATCGTCGGATGTTGCTTCTGCCTTCGGCAAGGCTCAACGCTTCGGCCTGATCGTGAGTTCCGGTTGCTGTAAGGATGTTTCGGACTTGCATCGCTCTCTTTCCTTTTGTACACCTGACTTTCTTTCTCAGTTTTTTGACAGCCTCAGAGCCGAACTGCTTTGTTATGAGTCCCCACTGTGGGATGCTCGAGACAAGGAGAAATCCGTAAGACATCTTTGTGAAGCAAAGGAAAACGAGCTCATCTTTTTACGGCGTGACCGGAGTCAGGTCCAGGAGGCCCTTTTGAGGAAACAGGTATCCCGTATCTTGTACTGAATTGCACTCCTTTTTTACCATCTTGACGTGTTGTTGTTTCAGTTGAAAGGAAGGGTGAGTGAACTGGAGAAACTTTGGGGAAAATTTGGAAAAGCCAAAAGTGAATTCACCGAGCTACAGGTGCTCGTGAAGACCAATTTCGAGGTAAAAAAAGAGGGCTCAGGCCAGGGTTTCCGCCCTTGAGATGCAAATTCAGGCAGCTAGTGCGAATGAATCTGCCTGGGCGAAGATGATCATGAAACTGTTATCTGAACTTTCGAGGCAAAAACCGAGGTAGTGAATGTTCAAGCTGAGGTGGTGATGAATGATACCAGGTCGGGGCAGAAAATGGTGGCTTACTCGGGGAATGCCGATGCCGCTAAAGTTGAGTTACAGAAGACCCTCGATCATGCCAAAAATAGTAGAGAGTACTTGAGGTGCAGATCCCAGAGGGAAATATTTGAGGAAATTCATGCAAGGGGCTTCGATCTTTCGATGGAGATCGAGCAAGGCAAAGGATAGGGGGACGATGCCAAGTTCCTACTGTCCGATGCGAGGATGATGAGGAGGTGACCGCTGGGCTATGACTGCCGGAAAAAAGCGGAATGGTCGTTTCTTGCCCCTTTGTTATCTATATATGGTTTTCAGTATTCTACGCAGGTTGGGGCTGCGCCTTGTCTTCAGCACGTAGCAATAATAGGGGCAACCCGGCAACAAATATTTTTTGTATTTTTGTTTGTTGGAATTTCAGTTGGGTCGATTCGATCCCGGACTTGCCCTAAGGCTTGTATGTTTTACTCATTGTCGGGTTCAGTCTTCTAGTCGGGATTCGACTTGAGCTAAATTTACCCTCGATATTGGCGCTCGTCTGGGTTGGCGATGACGGCTTTTATTTCTCGCCTTTGGGCATTTGGTTGTTTTAACTTATTTAGGGTCTAGTCTCTGATTCGTGTTGCGATTCGAGCTTTAATTGACCCTTAAGCTATCAGTTTTGGCTGGCAACAAGGGCTCTTACGCTTTTTGGTCGTAGAGAACTTTTGATATGTGGCCCGTAGGCATGTTTAGTTAACTATTTTAGATCTGGTCTCCGAATGGAGTTACGATTCGAGCTCACTTTAATCCTCCAGTTGTCAATTTGGCTGGCGACAATAGATCTTACACTTTTTAGTTGTAGAGACCTTTTGATGTGTGGCCCGTAGGATTGCTTATCTGGAGACAATGGCTCTTACACTGTTTTTGCCAGTGGGCTTTTTGTAGGCTTATTTTCCGCTCATTAAGGTCTTTTGAAAGTTTTTTCCTGAACCATCGCCGGTTCTGGAAGTACTCGATTTCAAGTCGTTATCGGCGATATTTTGAGCACCTCAGAAAGTTCAAAGCCCGTTGTTTTCCTGTTAAGGTAAGCCTATTTTAACCAGTTCTTTCCAAAGTATATTCGAAGTAGTGGCCTGCAATTTTGTTTAATGACGATCGGGTGTCCCCGGTCACGTTATTTGGGTTGTACCAGCCGTTTTGACCTTAGTCATGTGCTTTTGGCCGTAGCTATTTTTTATCCCGAGTGATAGTTTAGGCATCTACATTGAGCGTATGCCCTTTCGGGATTATTACAAATATGACGTATAGCCTAAACTTCGGGATTTTCATGCTTGTTGAGGTCTTACAGTTTGTCATGCCTATTGAGGTCTTAGAGCTTGTCATGCCTATTGAGGTCTTATAGCTTTTTCGGTGATGTAGTATGGCGATTGTCGTCAGTCTACGAGTTATCAAGTTGTTTAAGCGTGAAGACCGCTTCTTGTGAACTCGGAGCTGTGTTTTCGGGGCTTTACGAGCTCGGAGTTCCGGCCCTGGAGTTATGCGAGCGTCAAACTGCTTACGCTTAGTCTCCAAGTATCTCGAGATGTTTTTGTTCGAGGGGCCCCTGCTGGGGATGCATTTGATATTCCCTTTCCCAAAGTATGAAATTCCAACAAATATTCTTTATTGGTTGGCGTAGATATATGTTGTTTAATACATGTTGTTTTGTTGTTTTGGGTCCGACCTGCGCATTTATTCCCTATAGGGGATTCGTTCATCATTTTACGGCACCGGGCCGGTCGTAATAGAGTCTCGTAGTCTTGCTAGGGCCTTCTTGGGAGGAACGTCAACGTTGCCTCGTTAAAAGTCCCTATCGGTAGAAAACCTGTTATGGGATAAAAAAATCCGATCAAGGGAAAAGAGTACTACAGTCGTTTAGAAGCCTCGGAATCTTCAAGTAGGGATCATCGTGATTACCTTGGATACTCACTACTACAAATAAGACCTTTAGCGGCAATAATAATAGCCGCTATATCTTTTACTGGCCATTGGTGTTTAGCCGCTGATGTTGGGGTCGCTAAAGCCTTTAACGGCTATTGTCACAAAAGCTGGTAAAAGGTATTGTTTATTGCCGCTAAAGATTATTATTTTTAAACGGCAATTACTTGCGGCAATTATAATGGCTGCTAAATCTAATCCATAACGACTAATTATACTGCTTTAGCAACCATTTTTTATAGCTGCTAAATTCAAAATAATTGCCGCTAAAAGTTCACATCATTAACGGCAATTATTATGGCTACTAAATCCAATCCAGAATGGCTAATTATTCTCCTTTAGCATCCAGTTTTTTTATAGCCGTTAAATTGAAAATAATTGCCGCTAAATGTTTGCATCTTTAGCGGCAATTAAAATGGCCATAGTATCCCTTTTGAAAACATATTAGTTTGCCATTTTAGTGGCTAATATGTTTAACTAAATTGCCGTTAAAAGTTAATATTTTAACTACAATTGTTTTACAGCAATTATAATAGTTGCAATATCCCTTGGAAAATATCTTAATTTGCTCATTTATCGTCCATTTATATAGCTGGTATATCCAACTAAATTAGCGCTAAAAGTCACAAGCGCTAATAGCAATAATAATAGTTACTACATTTATCCAAAATATGACCCAAATAAGAAAATATATTAATATTAATTTAAAAAAATAAATAATATATCTCATTAAATCTTAACAAATTAAAGGAAGCACCAATCAAAAATATTGATGTCACAATAACTAAACTTATATTGTTTGAACTAAATAGCTAATGTCATTATATAACTAATCCAGACGAATGATGGTCTTCAAACGATTTTTGCCACTTTTCATCATTATGAAATCTTCCACCCGCTGAATTATCAAGCATCAAATTGTATGACCTGAAATTATAAAATAATTGTATCAGAAGATAAAATACAATGCGAAAAAAACATCTTTAAAATTCCTTCACTGTCACGATTCATATACCGAAAAAACATTTGTATTAGTAGAACAACACCCATCAAGTAGAATAATCACAAAATACAGAAAATTTTAGCTGAAAACAGTCACCAAAAACTATAGAAATTGCTGAAACAGTGCGGATATCAGTAACAGGAATAATACAGATTTTATTTGCTCTAATGCTAGTCAAAAGCTTCAAGTTTCAGCAGCTCACAGATGTAGAAACAATGCTGAATTCACAGTCCAAACTGTGCAGGTTTTGCTGCTCAAATTTTGCTACCATTGAGAAATTTTCAAAGTTCATCAGTCAACCTAGACTCTCTTCACTGGCTATACAAGAATGACAAGTTTTTCACTATGGCTGAAGCATCTTCTGGGAATAGAAAGTGGCTTCAGTCAATCCCAATATTTTTTTTTTAAAATTTGAATAAAATTATTTGATTTATACTTCACTCTAAACTGAAGGGCATAGTTAACCTTGTCTTCCAACATCCAGAAGAAGGATATGCTGGTGCCTCCTATATGTTAGAAGAAGGTGCATTAGATGGGTTTAAAGTAATATTTGGCTTGCATTCATGCTCAGGTTGATGGTCCTTGGATTGTCCTAGGAGATTTCAACTCTATTGCAGCAGCTGATGAAAGGTAGGGAGGTGTTCCACATAGGTTAAGCAAGATTGTAGATTTCATTAGCTTTATGGAAGGTTGTGAGCTCTCTGATGCAAGATTCACTGGTAATTCATTTACTTGGTGTAATGGTAGAAGAAGGGAAAATAGGATCAACAAGAGATTGGATAGGGTCTTGGTAAATAACGATTGGAATAGCTCCTTTGATGCCACCAAGATAGACCATTTACCAAAGGCCGGCTCTGACCATAATGTCCTATTAGTGTCATGTTAAAATGAGAACTCTGAAGTGGTGAGATACTTTAGGTTTCGAAATTTTTGGTCATCGGAACCTGAATTTCTATCTATTGTGGGTAACACTTGGGATACTGAGATTCAGGGGAATGATCAATGGAGAATACACTATAAACTGAAACTCTTGGCCAGAGCACTCAATAGATGGTCAAGAAATAGCATTGGGGATGTTCTCCAGAAAGTTAAGGAGAAGGAAGCTCAAGTTAATGCTTGTGAACAAGCCTATTAATTGGATGACTCAGACTCTAATAGAATGCTCCTCTACAAAACAAACGTTGAATGCATTGTATGGATGAAGAGACAAGAATCTATTCTCAGTCAAAAGGCTAGGATTAAGTGGGCTGAGGAAGGAGACTCTAATACCAAATACTTTCATAGCACTATCAAGGAAAGAAGGAGGAGATCCAGGATTCTCCGAATACAAGACCAAAATGCTAGCTTGATTGAAGGGAACAGAGCAATATCACAAACAACTATTGACCACTTCTCTGATCTTTTCTCACAACCACAGGAAGCTAACAGGCTGGACATCCTTAGATGGATGGACAAGATAGTAACTGACGAAGACAATCAGAGTCTACACAAGGAACCAACAAAAGTAGAAATGCTATTTTCTCTCTTGATCCTAATAGTGCGGCTGGCCGAGATGGCTATAATGGTCACTTCTTCCAGGTTGCCTGGGATATCATTAAAGAGGACGTCTATAGCTTTGTGATTTCAAATCACTAACAAAGATGGAGTCTTTTTAGTTTATTTTTTAACTGCGAATTATTTTTAATGTTCTCTTTTCTGAATTGGAATTACAAAATCGCTTAATATACCTTACCCAAAATTTCCAGTTATAGCTCATGTTTGTAATGCTAAAAGGCAGGTTATTGTTTACACATCCAAGTTGTGTAAGACTCTTATCCAGTTCTTATCCCTTATGCTTTCAACTAATGGGTTCCCTAAAGCTTTAAAGAATTTCAGAGCTACAATTTGCTTTTTTATTTTTACCAACTATCATTATTTCTAGGGGATTTAAAGCTTTAAAGCAAACTGTTAAGCTTTACTATAAGCTATGGAAGTACAAGGAAATGATGGATGCTTATCGAGAAATGCCGACCTACATAAAATTAGCAGTAACATGGAACTATAGTGACAAGCAGGTGTAATATCTTTTGGGTTCTATTCTCAGAAGATGGCAACTGCATTTTTCTTCATTGGGATTGACTAAAGGCAAAAGAGAGAACATTCACCATCAGAGTACAAGCCAAAGATGGTGTATACATTCAGAAAAAGCTCACAATATGGTGAAGGTTGGAACATGGTAACCTCTAGAAAATCACCTACAAAGAAGGTGGAATCACCAAAACAATGAAAAATAGCCGCTCGACGAAATGCCACTAGCAATAAGGGAAATATAAAAGCAAGAAGCATCCAAGGTAAGCCTAAATACAACAACAAATTAATAAAAATTGAAGGAGGGAAACTCAAATAATAGCGACGAGAGGACAAAGATGAGTAGTACCATGAGAAGGTTGACCATTTTCAGCAACACTAGGCATCCTTGATGTTTGTGTTACTCGTTCATGTCCACTATTGGCATCAGAGATCTAATAAATATTAAAATGTTAGATAACAATACTTTTATATGATTAGAATTTCATTAAAAATTTCTAAAGCTTATGAAATGGAGTTACCTGTTCACCTGAGGTGCCATTGCTACTTTGAGGCATAGATTCATCAGGAGCATATTTGCGCATGAGTTGTCTCATTTGGACTAATTCTGATTTCATCATCTCCTGATTTTGTTTCATCATATTAATTTCTTCATTTTGTTTCTCCTTTAACTCGATTATCTTCTGTTCTAACCTTTGTATAACCTCATTAGAAGAATCATCTGCAATGATATTTCCTAACGAAGACCTACTACCCCATAGAACAGAAGGAGTTGGACCAAGTCCTAAACCACGAACATACCCATTTTCTTCATTTCTCAACACTTGAGAATACACATCGCCTTCCCAACCAACACTACGAGGAGGTTGCTAAGTAGATCTCTTACTATTGCTCATCCTTTCATTTATCATTTCCTAACCATAGAATACACAATAAATCAATTTTGGATTTCATGGAAAAAATGCACATTGTTTGACAGAGTCATCAAACCAAAAAAATAAAATAAAGAATAAATCTTACGATTGTCTTGACAGATCATCATCCAGTGGCCTACCATCCTTACGTTTTTTATGAGTTAATAAGAAAATTTCTGCTCGTGTAGGCTTAATCCCATTAACAGCCTATTACAATAAAAATGGTATCATATATGCGTGCCAAAAAAAGGACTAAAATATTATAGTTTGTAATTTTCACATGTTTACCTGCTCATTCATCAAAGTAGCAATACTTTTGGATCCTCCTATGTGAGACATCGTTTGCTTGGCCTTATTATTTCTATTTGCTTGGGTACGCCTCTGTCATTGAAATATTAAAAATATATCTTATAAATCATAAACAAAAATTGAACATAACTAAAATAAAAACGCTATGAAAATGAGCAGACTAGGAGAATTTTCAAGGTTCTTACCTTAGCTTTATCAGAAAGCCAATAAGAGACAAGGACATGACATGCTAGAATGCTGGAGGATTCACCCTGAATTGATAGGAAACAAGACTGTGCAACAGCAGGTTAATCATGCAGCAGATACATGAACTAACAATCAACAAAATGATGTGGTTCCTCAACAGGTACAAACAAATAATCAATTTGCTATCTTGGAGGTGGATAATAGTGAAGATAATGAGAATAATAAGCTGGTTTTGGTTGATGAGAATCCTGGGCAAAGTGGCAGTCCTAATCAAAAGGAAAATACAACTCTGAATCCTGCAGCACCAGTGTTTAATCCAGCAAAGGCACCAGTTCTTGACAAACAAAACAAGGGAGCTAATGTGAATACAAATGCAGAAAATAAAGGTCACAAATCAATAGTGCCAAACAACAAATCTAGTCCACCAAGAAATAGCAACAACAAAGGTGAAGAGGCAAGAAAGAAAGAAAAAAGAACTCAGG
>MU679462.1:73609-125265 GCA_026770625.1 Nicotiana glauca | reverse complement strand
GCGTTACCCCGTGATTTCCAATATACATTATTCTCTTGAAATAACAATTTAAGACTTAAGCATAAACATACAACTTGAGTTCATTTCTACTTTTTATCATTTCCAACATTTGATACCAAGTACTTGCAGAAATATATACAATATTTACCAAAGTGGACCACGATTCCGAATCATATAGTTACTACCCAAAATACTTTTATACACCATTCACATTGTGTCTACGGAGCCTCTATGAATACTACATAAATCAAATTCCGGACTTACAACATACACAGGGACACCATTGGTGCTCAATTTTTAAGAAGAGGGAGTTTTAGCCGTACATACCTCAAAGAGCTTTTCCTTAAGTTACTACAACGTTCCAAAAATTCTAACAATGCCCATCTACTTCGAGACATGACAAAATTAAACAAAAATTAGGAAGGTATTCATAATTCTAGATCATTTGAGCATTTTATCAAACACTAGTTGAGCATCATGATTTCAAATCTCTTTTACAAGATTTCCTTCATTTCCCAACCCAATCTTTACTTATTTATGTTTAACAATCTTCCCACAAACCTAATTTGTACATGCATGTATACATAATACTATTACCCCAAGAATCATGCCTTAATAACCCATCTCCTAACCTCTACAATACCAACACAAGCTAGGTTAGGCACCTATGGCTTCCAATCACCATCCCAAGAGTTCTAATGTACATGTCATACATAAATAATTACCATAGAGTAGTTAGAGATGACAGACATACCTGTTGTAGTAAGAATCTTGAGAATTCCCACTTGAAGTGTTCTTGGTGAATTTAGGTAATTTAATGAAAATCTACGTATTTTCAAGATTAATCCTTGTTAATATAAGTGTTTAGGAGTAGTAATCAACTCAAAATACTCCAAAAATCTTACCTTGGATCATAGAAATGAAGTTCGGGACAAAATCCCCTTGAGAGAGCAAGCCCTTGCTCCAAAAATGGCTTGGGAACTCTCTAGACCCGGTCTTGGGTATTTAAAAGTCTGTTCGTGCGCGACTTCGTGCGCTCTTCGCGCGTCGGAGGCAGAATACTCCGAAAAATGCGTGACTTCGCGCTAGTGGTTGCGCTAGTGATACCTGCTGAGTAAAATGGTCATAACTTTCTTTATACACCTCTAAATAACGAACGGTTTATTGCGTTGGAAACTAGACTCACAGAGATTTAACTTGATAAGTTGTGCATCACACAAATCCTTATATAAATGGAGATATGATCGTTCAAAGTAAGGTATTGTGCGCACTCATTTACAGATTTCGTCTAATATGCAATTTTCCAACTTGGCTTAGACTTAGGCCTCTCCTTAGAACCCAAATCACTTATAATAAGACTTATACACTTATTAACATATCCAATTGATATCAATAATATCATAAATCTTCATTTGCACACGAAATAAAATAATTTAGCCTACCTTGGCACGATGAAATCTTAAATTACTCGAAAAAATTTCTGGGGCCTTACATTCTCCCCCCTTAGGATCATTCGTCCTCGAATGAGGATTGCCGTCCGTTCACTAGGCATACGTATGTAGCTTCAGCTTGTTCACATCATGAAATATATCAATAGCCACGAATTTGGGTAACTCCATAAATTTCCAAAAATTTCGCCAGAGTTTCCTTTGTAATTAGGCCTATCTACCTGTCAGAGAGCCCCCGAAACATATTTCCAAGACCATTACACAATTTCTATTATCCCTACAACTGGTATACAATTCATTCCCTAATAACTCGTACATATTCATACACTTTAAACAACTTACAATTAGCTCGTTCTCTTTACACCATAATTTGCACCTGGTTCAATCAAGGTCATTTACTTTCCACACAACTGGGTCACTTCAATGAGCCCCATACATTCCAATCACTTTAACATGCCAGAAATGCTTCAATTAACCATTACCAATCTACACTATCATTAATCATTTACCTACCACATAAGTTTCACAAAATTTTCATTTACTTCAAGGGTTGCACATTATCCAAATAGCAACAACATTTGCAATCTGGCACACATTGGGAAGTTACACCAATAAGGCAATTTCGGGAAACTGGGGTGCCTTTGCACAAATCTGAACACTACCTCAAATTTCTTGAAGACAATCGTTTGCAACTACTTGAATTGTTCAACTAGATGGGGATATTTCTCTTTCATTTCTTTTTTCTCTTCCCACGTAGCTTTCTCGACTTGCTGACTTCGCCACAACACTTTAACTGAAGTAATTTCCTTGTTCCTCAATTTTTGGACTTGCCTATCAAGAATAGCAATCGAAATTTCTTCATACGATAACTCTTCATTGACCTCAATAGTCTCAATTGGCACGATGGTGGATGGATCCCCAACTACTTTCTTTAACATAGACACATGGAACACCGGGTGCACTAATGCCATCTCAAAAGGCAATTCCAGCATATAAGCCACCTGTCCTATCCTTTTAGCGATCCGATATGGACCGACATACCTTGGGCTCAATTTCCCTTTCTTCCCAAATGGCATGACTCCCTTCATGGGAGATACTTTCAAGAACACCCAATCATCTACTTGGAATTCCAATTCTCTTCGACGCATGTCTGCATAGGATTTCTGACGACTCTAAGCAGTTTTCATCCTCTCATGAATGACTTTAACTTTTTACATAGCCTGATGCACAAGATGTGGCCCTAAAAAATTTGCTTCACCAACCTCGAACCACCCAATCGGAGATCTACACCTCCTTCCATACAATGCCTCAAATGGGGCCATCTGAATACTAGCGTGAAAGCTGTTATTGTAAGCAAACTCGACAAGCAGAAATTGCTCATCCCAACTAACTTTGAAAGCTAGAACACAAGCTCGCAACACATCTTTAAGCGTCTGAATAGTCTGCTCTGCCTGACCGTCAGTCTGTGGATGGAAAGTCATATTGAGATTTACTTGTGTACCTAAACCTTGCTGAAATTTCCTCCAAAAGTTTGCTGTGAACTGAGCCTCTCGATCCGAGATAGTAGAAACTGGAGTGCCGTGAAGTCTGACTACTTCCTTGTTGTACAACTCAGCATACTGTTCTGCAGTATCGGTGGACTTGACTGGCAAAAAGTGAGCTGATTTCGTGAGTCGATCTACGATTACCCAATTTGAGTCGAACTTGCATGTACTGCGCGGTAATCCTACCAAAAAAATACACATTGACCATTTCCCCTTTCCACATTGAAATTTCTATTCTTTGTAACAATCCTCTATGACTTTAATGTTTGGCATCCACTTGCCGACAGTTTGTCCATTTTGCCACAAAGTCTGCCACAATATTGGATTTTCCCGGGTGATATAGAATATCGATGTTGTAACCTTTGAGTAACTTCAACTATATTCTCTTTTCTAGACCACGCATGTCTTCAACAAAATATTCAAACATCATAGCTACATGGTCTCACTCTTATTTCATTGTATTTACGTGGCCTCATGAAGGTCCTTCCTCCCCCACTTGGGGCGAATGTCCTGGATTTTTGCACAAGTCTTGAATTTAGTAACTTTATGGTCATATGCCTCATATATCTATCGCTCATATATATATATATTCGAATATTAGAGAGATTTAAGTCACCATAGTATTAATCTCATAAGTTCTCTACTCTTATTCAGCCACACAGGCCTGGGATTCCAAGTTCCCATATCAATGTCCTTTATGAGTGTAATACAACTTCATACATTTATGGGTCCTTATAAAGTTCGTAGTACAAGGGTCTTCTCATCTTGAGTTCAATTGAGTCTCATTTCATAACTTCTTACCTCATGTGAGAGACTTAAACTCTCACCATTAATCTTTTGGTCATTCTCTCATATATCACGTGCTTATATAACCAATATTCTTTCACAGCTCAGGATCATTTACATACTTCTCGCACTATCCACGTGTGCTATTCAAGCTTACGTCTCATTTATCAAATGAATGCCTCTTTGGGCGAGTAATCACTTGTAACACTTTTTTCAAATAAAGTATACTTATGGTACTATGTACTTATACTATATATCCATACCATTTGTTCAAAAAGTTACATGTGCCATCTCCTTAATATCCATGTCTTTGCCCATTGGTCATGACATATGACAACATTAGTTAAAATAGACGAAAGATCATTTAAACTTACCTTGAATCTCAATGCACGAGTTAGAAAACAATCTTATAGTCAAGCTTTATCGCACGATTTGGAGTGTTGAAGAAAGATAGTATTCCTAAATGTCCATGTAGCCTCCAACTTATAGATGTGGTCAACAACACACCGATAAGAAGGACTCTACTAGACACGGCTCCGAGACATCCTAGGACACTTTAAAACCTTAAGCTCTGATACCAAGTTTGTCACGCCCCAAAACCGAGGGACGCGACCGACGCTTAACCGGAGGAACCCAGTCAAGCGGACCTGGAATTGCCTTTCCTATCCCACGCGTTACCCCGTGATTTCCAATATACATTATTCTCTTGAAATAGCAATTTAAGACTTAAGCATAAACTTACAACTTGAGTTCATTTCTACTTTTTGTCATTTCCAATATTTGATACCAAGTACTTGCAAAAATACATACAATACGTGGACCACGATTCCGAACCATACAGTTACTACCCAAAATACTTTTATTCACCACCCACATTGTGTCTACAGAGCCTCTATGAATACTACATAAATCAAATTCCTGACTTACAACATACACAGGGACACCATGGGAGCTCAATTTCTAAGAAGAGGGAGTTTTATCCATACATACCTCGAAGAGCTTTTCCTTAAGTTACTACAACGTTCTGGAAATTCTAGCAATGCCCATCTACTTCGAGACATGACAAAATTGAACACAAATTAGGAAGATATTCATAATTCTAGCTCATTTGAGCATTTTATCAAACACTAGTTGAGCATCTTGATTTCAAATCTCTTTTACAAGATTTCCTTCATTTCCAAACCCAATCTTTACTTATTTATGTTTAACAATCTTCCCAAAAACCTAATTTGTACATGCATGTATACATAATACTATTACCCCAAGAATCATACCTCAATAACACATCTTCTAATCTCTACAACACCAACACAGCCTAGGTTAGGCACCTATGGCTTCCAATCACCATCCCAAGAGTTCTAATGTAGATGTCATACATAAATAATCACCATAGAGTAGTTAGAGATGATAGACATACCTCTTGTAGTAAGAATATTAAGAATTCCCACTTGAAGTGTTCTTGGTCAATTTAGGGATTTGAATGAAAATCTAAGAATTTTCAAGATTAATCCAAATCTTGCCTTGGATCATAGAAATGAAGTTCAGGACGAAATACCCTTGAGAGAGCAAGCCCTTGCTCCAAAAATGGCTTGGAAACTCTCTAGACCCGGTCTTGGGTATTTAAAAGTCTGTTTGTGCGCAACTTCGTGCGCTCTTCGTGCGTCGGAGGCAGAATACTCCGAAAAATGCGCGACTTCCCGCTAGTGGTCGCGCTAGTGACACCATGCCGAGTAAAATGGTCATAACTTTCTGTATATACCTCCAAATGATGAACGGTGTGTTGCGTTGGAAACTAGACTCACAGGGATTTAATTTGACAGGTTTTTCATCACACAACTCTTTATATAACTAGAGATATGATCGTTCAAAGTAAGGTATTGTGCGCACTCATTTACAGATTTCGTCTAATATGCAATTTTCCAACTTGGCTTAGACTTAGGCCTCTCCTTAGACCCCAAATCACTTATAATAAGACTTATACACTTATTAATATATCCAATTGATATCCATAATATCATAAATCCTCATTTTCACACGAAATAAAATAATTTAGCCTACATTGGCACTACGAAATCTTAAATTACTCGAAAAAATTTCCAGGGCCTTACAATGTCGGGGCCCTATCTCAGCCTTATGACATTTATGTACTCTTAGAGCCTTGTAGACATATGTCATGCATATAAAAGATTGTATGGACTTGTCGGCCTATGTTCAATGTACGAGTGATTATTTTGGCCTTTGAGGCCCGTACGTCATATGTATAAGTCAGTATATCATCTTGGGCCATTTTATGTCGAGTGTTCTCTCATGTTTTATTCTTTTTACCCCTTATGGTCCTTATGTCTGATTTACCCATGTTGATTTAATGATAAAGATACGTTACGTTGGTACTCGGTTGAGTAACGACATCGGGTGCCCGTCGCGGCCCATCGGTTTGGGTCATCACAATTTTATTTTTTAGAATATCTTATTATGTTATTTTTGACTAATCTGCAAAATTTCAGATTTTTTGGAGTTGAATTAAGCGGTTTGAATTGTTGGAACAAGCCAAAATAGTGGTTGCCCAGATCTGTCCGGCTGAACTCTGGTGCAATCGGTTTGTGTGTTGTTGATGATTAAAAACAATTTTGGGGAGAAATTGAGTACCCAATTTGGTTATCCGACTCCGATCGACTTTTCCAAGCCTTTCTCATTATAGGGTTCTTCCAAAACCCTAACTATTCAAGCTTCTCTCCGATTTTTCTTACATCTGTCACGTATCTATGCTCTACTTGGGTTCTTAAATGATTTCTCTAATTTTTTATTTCAAAATTACTTTTAAAATCATTTCTCTTCGATTTAGGGTTTTCTGAAAGACTTAAAATGATTATCCGATTTTTCTTTTCCCATTCTTTGTGTGTATTTGTCTTTGTTGTGCTCACATGTTTCCTTTCTAACACGCATGTTCTTCTGTGCTTCTATATTTTTGTTTTCCTACTATGTTTCTATATCGTGCTCCCATGTTTATCTCACTATATTTTACTATATGCTCTTTTGCTATACTGTTTAGTGTTCTTGTGTTCTCCTACTGTATTTGTTTTATTAAATTCTTAGGTCTCTTGTTTTCCTTCCGCTGAACCATGTTGAGACCTTCTTTAAACATGTTTCTTCTACTATCATGTTGTTCTCTCATTGTGCTTTTAGCTAGTTCCTTCACTCTGTTTGCTTTGAGTTTTTTATTATATTTGCTTGTCTTCTCATGAGACTCTAAGAAGAGATCTCTAAGCCTGTTGCTTGCCCACCTTTATATTTGATTCAAGGTAAAAACCTAGAATTTGGGGGGTTCTGCCGATGTTTGATCCCGCGATTGAATTAGGGTTTATTTCAGAACCCTTGACTCTTTCAGAGTAGCTTCTGAGCCTTTGAACTAAGTCTGGACCTCTTTGTTTGTATACAATTCTAAACTTTTTAATTTCTTCTACACTAGGCTTTTCTACTGATTGGCATGACAGTTCTTTCATGTTTCAACGTGTCTGCATGTTTTATATGTGGTGAATCTTTCTTCCAAAAGGTTTTCCAACTTGTGATTAATTCGGAATCCCTTTTAATAGGTCTAATTAATTGTTACTGATTTTCCTTAAGTTAAATCTTTCCCCCTTTCTGACTTGGTCCATTCATACAATATTTTCGACTCATGATTCCTTGGCTATCAATTGATTTCCTTTCCTTAATTTGCACAACTGTGTACTGTCAAGACTTTGTCCTTAAATAAACCTCTATGAATTTACCCCTCTTATACTGCTTTGAAAAGTGTTTGATTAATCTCTTTCCTTAATTAGTTTTGCCCGTTTGAAATCAGAATCCCTTAATTAAAGGGAAACCCTGTGCAATTGATTTTCAAACTATTTTTCTTACCTATTTCTTCTTGCTTTCTACACTATAAATACATGACTTCCTTTAACACAGCACACACGATTGAGCACACTAAAAACTATACAATCACAATCCTATTATGAACTTATAGAACTCTTGCTTCTTGACTGCACTTTGGCTTTTACAAGGCTACTGCTTCTCTTTACTTCTCTTTGAAACTGGTATGTCCTAACTTAATTTTCAGCATCACCCCAATATATTTATTTACAGTCCTTGTATCCATGCCTACTTTCTTTTCTCTATAAAGTTTAACATTTGACTTAAAGTGCATATATGCTACTGCCTGCTTAGCTTCTTTGTGAACAATTGCTCCCTATCCAATTACCTCCTATGTGTTTGTGAGTGGGGACTTAGGGCATGTCAACAATAATTGTTGCTTGTGACCTAAGTTTTTAAACCCCTTACCTCTAAGTAGGATGGAAGGTGTGCCAGTTTGTCTCATTGCTGGGTATGCCCCTTTGCCTGCTCTTTTCTTTCATTTTGCTTCTAGTATGAATCCCAATACCCCACTCCCCTATGTGTGCTGAGTTAAGGTATAGCCTGGCAGCATCCAAATTATTGTCCAGGGCTGAACCTGGCCTTTAATAGGTCCTAACTCTCCAATTTTAAAAGTTGACAGGCTGGTCAGGATTGTGCTAGCATCCCAATTGCTGGGCATGACCACCAACCTGCCATGGTGTCACGCCCCAACTTCGAGGGACATGACCGGCGCTTGACCGGGTAGCCCCAGTCAAGCGGACCTGGGTGCCCTTCCTACCCCACGTGTTATCCCGTGTTTTCATTACTCATTAATCAAAGGAAATAGCCATTTATAATTAAAACACCCTCTTTACAAAACATACCTAACATACATGGTTACTTAGCGTGGTTTACAACTTACATCGCCCAACATACAAAATACATATTTACATAAATTCACAACCCACATTTTCTGTGTACGGAGCCTCTAGGGATACAAAAGGATGATACAATACTTGTCGGTAATAATGCTTCGGCTATACCTTATACAAATACCCAAAATAAGACTCCGGAATAAGAGCGGCATGAGCCACGCAGGGCCCCGTGAGGAAAGGGGCTCACCAATTCAGCTGACGGGAAGTGAAGGAGTGCTACGGTCGGTGGACTAGAGTACCTGCTGTTGATCTACGTACAATCATAACAGGAATGTAGAGCCCCCGGCAAAAGGGACGTCAGCACACTCTAATTGTACTGGTATGTATGAAGAAACATTACCCAAAGTAAAATCAACAAATACACAAATGACAATAGTAATAGAATCGACAACTCAAATGCACACGAAAGGAGCAACCAAAGCCAATCAAGTTTTATAATCTCTCCTTTTCCCTTTTCAACATCATTTCGTCACATCAATGATTTCATAACTTTCACATAATTTCGTCTCAATAGTGATTTCGATCACTTTGCCACCCTTATTACCTCGGCTATCCTTATCACCACAACCCACACCTTATTACTTCGTGTTGCGGCGCGCAACCCGATCCTACCGGACAATCATATCTCACACAATAAGAACAACATTTCACAAAGAGTGTTCATAGTCATCAATACCAATTCCAACCTATACAATAGCCCATATACATTTCAAGTCACAACAAAAGTTTGTCCACAACAAGTCACATATGATATTGCCACAGCTGTTTCAATTGCATCAATTACAATTTCTTTCCACCGTTTATTTCATAGCTCTTACCACATAAAACATTCATGCCTACACACACTTGGGTTATTGACATTTACTCACACCATTATAACGGAAAAACTTAACCGACAACGTTCAAGACATATTAATCACAAAAATTTGCAAGTAGTCCACGTAAGTAACACATACCACTTACCCGTATACCAACAAGGTGACTTTACAAAGGTTAAAGTTAGCCATACATACTTGGAGACGAATTCTCTTTTAACTTCTACTTTCAATTCACCAAACAGTCTAGCAACATCAATCTAGTTCACAAATTAACATATATATCTTAGAATTGAAGTTCACAAATACGGTCCAAACTTATTTATGTTATCAACCCCTCTTTTAAAATTTTGTACTCCTATCCAATTCCTCTTACTAGATTTTAGGTTTTAAGAATCATGCATGTGTATTTCAACTTCCACTTTCAAGAATAAATACATGAGAATCCCCCTTTTTGTTTAAATATGAAAACCAATGAAAAAGTGTTCGAGATTTTACCTGCAAGAACGGGGATGAAGATATCTACTCAAAATTTTTCGGGCCTGGGGGACTTTGAAAAATCGAATTGAACGAGGATAAGCTTTCTCTCTCAAGAACCCTATCTTCCCTCTCTCTTTTTTGTTCAGTAAGTAAGTAAAAATGAGGGAGTGGGGTATTTTATTAAAGGGGGTCGGGTTTAAAATTTAGAAAAATAGGACCCCAAGTCAGGTTTGCGGTCGCATTTTACGATCGCAAAGTAGAAATGCGGTCCGCATAATGGACCGCAAAAATACTCCAAAACTCTGAACATTCTGTTTGGGTTTGCGGAGGAAATGCGGTCCGCATATCCAATTTGCAGTCTCATAATGCACCACATTTTTTACCTCAAATTTGACTGACACATTGATTCATTTTACGGTATAAATGCGGTTTGCATATCAATTATGCGGTCGCATAATGGACCGCAATTTGACCTTAATTTTAACTAAACCACTGACTCAATTTGCGGCAGAAATGCAGTCCGCATACTTGATTTGTGACCGCATTCTGGACCGCATAATAGCACTTTTCTAGAAAACTTTGACTCTTTGATTTTTAAATGCTAAATCAGTATAAAGGGTCCGAACCGCTAAAACATATTTGGTACTTAACCCTACGTGCTACTAGGTTTTGAGGACAAGTTTTCACGGGGCCTTACACATGGCCTTCCATAATCCCCTCTATTGCACTTACACTTACTCCTAGCCTTTAAGTTCTGCCCCCCTCCTATGAGTCTTGCCGTGGGACCTTGAGTTCCCTCTGAGCTTGGACATTTGATGGCTGGCCCTTCCACACTGCACTATGATCCTGTAATAATATTTGGGGTGTAAGCACTGCATGGATTTCTTGAAGCTCCTTAGAACTTTATAACATCCAAAATAAGAGAAAGTCTTTTGAAAATCTGTTCTTTGGAAGTTGGTTAATTCCACATATTAGACTAGGAGTCTGAATTAGGCTCTCCTTGGTTGGAGTTTTTTAATCTATGATGTAATTTACTTTTCTAGATTCATTCAAGTTGTAATAATTTGTAATAACTATGGGGTGTATAGTAAAAACGGGGAGGGTCTCTTATGTTATGCATGCGGGGTAGATATCCTGCCTTAGGCTTTTATTTTCTGCAATCACCACGTCATCGTTTATGATTCTGCATATAGAATATCCTGCCTATAGGTCATTTTTTTCATCATACATTTAGAAATCCTTCCTATAGGTCATCTCATTATGCAATTAGAAAACATTTCTATAAGTTTATTCATATCTGCATATAGATATGATGCTTATAGGTCATTTCATTGTACATTTAGAAATCCTGTCTATAAATCATTTTATTATGCATATAGAAATCATGCATATAAATATGTCATCTACATATAGAGACCGTGCCCATAAGTTTATTCACATTTGCATATACACATTAGGAAAACAGTCTATAGGTTAAAATAACAAAAATGTACTCTAGATATCATGCCTATAGGACTCCTGTACTTTTACGAACGGTTTAAAAATTAATCACGTTTAGAAAGCATGCCTATAGGAATAACTAACTGAACCTGAATCGTCTATTTTGTTTACAAGCCTAAAATCAGTAGCAAAAGTAATTTTAAAATCTACAGAACATTTGCTTGTTTTCCAAAATCAGTAATCTTTCTTTAAAATCAGTATGCCTCCTGCAATGTTAGATATCATGATTACAGGCCTCATCTAGGAAAACCTGTAGGTTACTAATCAATTGTACCAGTCTTAATAATTACAACCAGCAGACAAGTCTAATTCGGACTTTTTATCTAAAAAATATGTGATAAATCAGCCACCCTTCCTACGTTAAGTTTATTTAAATAGCTAACCAGTATTTGAAGCCATGCTATGTTTTTGCCTTTGAGTGAGGAGGCATGTTTGAGCCATAACAGTTGTTTGCTTCCCCCCTATCTGATTATATATTTTGTTTGTCGCCTAGATTTGTTATCCTTTCCTAAACTTCTTAAAAGCCTCAATTCCCTTCCCTTTAGGACTATGTCATGCCCCAAAATCTGAGGAGCGCGACCGGCGCTCAACCGAGTAAACCCGACTGAGCAAGCCTGACAGGTTTCATACATACTACCCAATATTCGAATAAAGAGGAAATATACATCATTAATCAAGTTCTATAAACAAGTATTTTCCGATTTTCATTTCACTCCCATTAGCAATTTAAATCATAATTATCAAGATATTACGAGTTTTATAAATCCTTGACAAACATCCATATTTCTACTTTTATTCCAAATCCCAAACACCACCCACAACCAGCCTATAGAGCCTCTAAATATAACTAAAGAATAATATGGAAATACCGGTAACAAGGCTCCGGCTATACCTCAAATACAAAGTACATGATGAGAAAATGAACAAAAGATACATGACGTGACCACGAGATAGAGTAGGGCTCACCAACTCTGTTGGAAAGAGAATATTGCTATCACTGGCCGATGTCGCTCTCTATGGAACAACCTGCATCATAAAACAATACAGCGCCCCCGGCAAAGAGGACGTTAGTGCCATCGAATAGCACTAGTATGTATAACTAAACACCATTTTACTAGAAAGAACTGTCAAACAAGTGCAAGTAAATCACATGAGTCAATCAAGTATGCAAATCACATAATCTTTCTTATAATTTCCAAAACATAGTTTGGGGCGTTTCTTTCATATGTTCATCATTGGTCTCAATACCACCGCTATCTTGAGTGGAGTCCGATCACGACCCGACCGGCTAGGTCACCTCATTGGAGGCATATATCTCAATCAATATTTCATTCCCCTTATCCGGAATTCAATATCAGCACATTACCACCATGTGTGCGGCATGGTCTCCGATCACGACCCGATCGGCTAGGTCGCCTTGCCTAGGCATTATTCCTTTGTCATTAGTCATACATTGAAATCTTTATTTCACATATCTCACATCAATTCCTTGGAACTTAGGGCCAGCATTATCACATTGTTTTCTATTGTCAATACTCATCTTGGAAGTTGTGATCATAGGCATATACAAAAATAATTCAATTTGCAATCACAGGTAAGTGAGCACATAGCTAGCATGCATAATTCTCCGTTTCGATATTGGCTTATAACCCAGGAATTTTAACACATAATTATATTTTTCGTCCTTCTCTAATTATCAAGAATGGTACATTACACACATTGAGGCACATCCTTTATGTATATGAGTAGATAATTGCAAATCAATTAATGCGCAACAACAATCAATACATTAATCAATCCAAACTTACCACACTTTCGTAAACACCAACGGAGCTCAATTTCTAACAAAAGGGGATTTTAGCCATACATACTTCGTTTAAGCTTTCCTTAAGTTACTATGACATTTCAAAAATCCTAGCAATCCCAATCTACTTGAGACATAACAAAATAGAATACAAATTAGGAAGGTATTTATGGTTTCGGCTCATTTGAGCATTTTATCAAACACTAGTTGAGCATCTTGATTTTTAATCTCTTTTACAATACTTCCTTCATTACCCAACCCCATCTTTATTTATTTATATACATCAATCTTCCCACAAACCTAATTTGTACATGCATGTATACATAATACTATTGCCCCAAGAATCATACCTCAATAACCTATCTTACAATCTCTACAATACCAACACAACCTAGGTTAGGCACCTATGGCTTCCAATCACTATCCCATGAGTTACAATACTTATTCCATACTCATATTTTCATAATAACTCCACATATTTAAGTCTAAGGTGTAGGATTTACCTTTTTGGAAGAAATCTCGCAAAACCCTTCTTTGGGTTCTTAAAGGAATTTCTTGAAAAATCTATGTGTTTATGTGAAGATTTCATTAATATTAGTGTATAAATGATGACATTTCACACCAAGATCATAAGTATTACTTACCTTGAAGATGGGAGGGGTTGGAGGTCTTGGGAGGATAAAGAAATCTTGCCAAATTCGAGCTTGAATGACAAAAATGAAGGAAAGGTGATACCCTCTTCGGTTTTTACACTGACCAGGGGCATTTAAGTCATTTCACATGTTCCCCCACATTCCTCGGCACTCCACCGCGGTCCACCCTGCTGTTCCATGCAGTAAGCCCCGCGGTCCACCCCACGGTCGCGCGCCTGAGCGCGCTGGTGACACATGTCCGGTAAAATGGTCATAACTTTCTGCATACACTTCTAAATGACGAACGGTTTGTTGCGTTGGAAGCTAGACTCAAAGGGATTTAATTTGATAGGTTTTGAATCACACAAATACTTATATAAATGGAGATATGATTGTCCAAAGTGAGGTCTCATGCACACTCATTTACAACTTTTGTCTATTATGAAATTTTCCAACTTAGCTTAGACTTAGGCCTCTCCTTAGACCCCAATTCACTTCTAATGTGAATTATACGCTTATTAACATATCCAATGGATACCCATTATATCATGAATCCTCATTTGCAAACAAAATAAAATAATTAGCCTACCTTGGCACGTCGAAATCTCAAATTACTAGGAAACATTTTCGGGGCCTTACATTCTCCCCCCTTCGGACCATTCGTTCTCGAATGAGGATCATGGTTCACTCATTAGTCATCCTTATGTAACTTCTGCTTTTTCGCATTATGAAATATATCAACAACCCCGAATTTGGCTAACTCCTTAAATTTTCGAAAATTTCGGCAGAGTTTCCTTTATAATTTGGACATATCTACATGTCAGAGAGCTCCCGAAATATATTTCCAAGAGCCATTACACAACTCGTTTTATCCCTAAAACTGGCATACAATTCATTTTCTCAACACTTGAACATATTCAATCACTTGACACATTTTTTGTACATAGTTTGGTCACTTAGATGAGTCCCATACAGTTCAACCAATACACTATACACATTTCAATTAATCATTACCAATCAATACTAGAATTAATCATTCACTTATCACCAGAGTTATTACAAAACTTTCATTTACCAAAAAAGGTTTGCACATGACTCAAATAATCACAACACATACAATTCGTGCACAACTTGAGGAGTTACAATAGTAAAGCATTTAGGGGAGATATGGGGTGTCTTTGCACCAAATGGAACACAATATCAGTTTGCTTAGAGATAAAAGTTCGCACGATCACTACTAGACTTGTTCAAACAGATGGGGATATTTTTCTTTCATTTCATTTTCCGCTTCCCATGTGGCTTCCTCAACTCGATAAAGCACCACAATAATTATATATCAATGATAAGAATCTCAGCATTACAAACACTACTTTATCACGATGATACCTAGGCATGGACCACACATTTTTAAATCATAATACCTAGAAGTTACCTTTCAAATCAAGACAAACTGCTATGCAATCAAGAGAAAATATTTTTTTCCACAACACTCTCGGCCTTCAATGGCCTCTTATATCTACAGACTTCGCCAGAATACGTTCACATGAACAATTTCGACCCCTAAACTTACTTAACGAGGATAACAAGTAGATATCTCACATAAGCTAACTATCCACTAACTTCACCTTCAATAATTTCCACCGGAATGATGCACAATTTATCTCCACCTACTTTCTTGGATATAGACATGTGAATCCATAAAATATGTGGCGAACGACTATGGGGACACTCCATACTCCTAGTGCGGCCTAATGTGGAATACACGTGTGCAACCTTTATTATCAACTCACATAACATCTGCAGGGGAAAATATTGAGAACGGCCTGCTCACCCTCCAAACTCCAAATTTCTAGGCGAGCACTCACACTAAACCCTTGATGACCTTCAACCGTTACTCTAAGATGTGCTATCATAAACTGACCATAAAATTACCCATCAAATATATATGTGATCACACTGTGAAGCCTCATCTTTGACTCATCTGAACTTACAATACCCAATGGATCTAATACAATGAGGAACAACATGGTTCAAGATCAGACTGGAGTTATTCAGGAATCCATTAATGTGCTGAGCAGAGCATTTCATGAGGTTATATGCTAAGAGACACAGAAGGTTACAACTAAAGATACTGACATGGTTAATCATTGTGAGGAAATCAATTATTAGACAAATAAGGCATAGGGGTAACTCGTACATTGGCAATAGGAACCATTAAGAAGGAATACTCAAGTACGCGAACCACTCGTTTCCTAGAGTGTAGGTAAAATCCGTTGATCAAGAATAAGAATACTCTGGCACCTTGAATGCGATCGGGGTTTAAAAATACATGAAGCTGAATTACACTCTTAGCATTACCTAACACACGGAATCTATGCCACAAGCCCATGAGGATGAAAAGAAGTTGTACACTTATGAGATCATCATATTCTCAAACAACTTAACCCGCCATGACAGTTGATCCTATATGAGAGAACTAAAGATACGACAACTTAGTCTTTCAAATCAGTATGCTCATGATATGTGCAAAAATCTGAAGGCATCTAATCTTACCCTTTCATGAGTAAAACCACATAGCTAGGACAACTAAATGTTGAGACGAAATCATGCATTGGTTAGAGGCATTTTCAATGGTTAAAATGATGCTCCAGGGAGAAAGACAAATGACACTCTTATCCACCAAAGGAGGTGGAATACAACGGGTAGCAAAACTCCCCTCACATGATAATAATATAGTCAATTATTCTAGAAGCCGAGTGAGAAGAAAACCACGTAACCCATCCAATCCGACCCATTTAAGACTTTGGAAAAAGGTATACACTTTGGTTTGAAATCATGGCAATTTAATCTTGAACTTTAAGGAAAATCATTAATTTTTTTTTTAAAATCCAAGAGAAAAGCCCTCGTAGTCCTAGAAAATTGTCAACAATGGCAAGAAAGTACTTAAAACCATTACGAGTTGGTATGAAACAAGGCCTCAAAGTGCCCACATGGATAAGTTCGAATGAATGAGACGTCTTAATGCATTTATCAAGGAGAAGTAACCTAGGTTATCTAGTCACATGGATAAGCAGATCAGGTAAATGGTTGTTAGAAGAACATCTACAAAGAATACAAGCAATATTTATTTATTCCAACTAAAGGAATATGTCCCCTTCCTTAATGCTACAAGACTTCCTCTTTGATGCCATGAAATGTAAATGAATTTTACAATGAGAGTTATCAGATGAAATAGATAGTAGTGTAGCAAAACTAATGAGCACCATTTGGAACCAACAAACTTAAACTAAGTCGAAGATGTTAGAAGTCCATAGTAAAGGGGAATTTACCTACTTTCAGTGTCCTTTTAGTAAAGGGTACTTGTAGAGTGTAAAGATGAGGTGAATTTAATCGAATCGTATAGTTGGATGACTAGCCAAGACATTGAGATAATACCGCGTTGAAGATTACGGGTAAACAACACACCATGCAAGACAAATGAAAAGAAAGTGAAAGGGCCTTATGGAAGTAACCTTTACATTGTATCCACTAGGAATGGTGGTAATATAAAGCGATTACGAGAAGGTAAATTTTTTTTTTAAAGAAGATCTCTATATGAAGTCACTTGATGTATAGCTCTAGAATTCTAAAATCCCAATTATGTTTAGCAACTCTACTTCATAATGAAGCACTACAATAAACTTCTACACAACCAGCTATTGCAAACCACATTGGGAGATGCTATAAGACTTAACGGAGAGAAAGGCTTTGACATATGAATGTGTTACTAGGTGTATTATCCTTTGTCAACCCAAATCCTAAAGGAAAGAGTTAGACTGATAAGCAGATCGTTGGACTAGCGCAAGTGCAGATAATCCATTATCGGAAAGAGATCATTCAATTTCAGTAATTGCGGCATGCTATCAACCCTTTATGAACTTGAAGTGATATGAGAACCCAATGAGATAGCATAAAATAATTATGGAAGGTTTGCAAATGTTCATAATGCGTTCTCCATGAATTTTGGCTTGAGAAATACCCTTATTATAACAACAGACAGAAAACGGGAGAAACAGACGTTATGCTACGATAACCTCCAAAGGTGCAGTTGGTCTTGATGGAGAGCCTAGTAAGGGTCCTCACGAGAAATGAAGTGTTACAATGACTCATAGAAGGATATGTCCTCTCATGGTTATCGAGCAGGTGTTGGGAACTATCACAATGAATTCATTAACCAAGGAACACAATTAACACGTTGTGGAGGTATAAAGAGAAAATAATCATTCGTTATGAGTTGGAAATGCTTATGTTATACTAACTTCCAAACTGCAATAAAATACCACATCATGGGCAACCACAATACTAGAAACCAAGCGAGCTACGGGATATCTCAAGTGGACACGAAAGTTATGGCGACACAAGATCTTCCTGTGATGGGGATTGAGGATCTCAATTTTCAGAAAAACTTTATGCACACGGTGGCCATTTCAATTGATATGCACTCATGTGATAGGTGTTGACACATGCTCTCATGTTACTTGACAGTGAGAAGGTTTCGTGATGATACTCAAAAGAGAGTAGATTGACTGTTGAAACCATATAAGCCATATACACAACTGAGTAAAAGAGTGACTCGAGAAGGATCGCAACACTGGGATGCTTTTCATGGAACTGACACCACATAGGTAAACTTTACGATGGCGCATGTATAGGCACAAGGAAGTAGGTTTTGTCCATTTAAATAAAAAGATTCTGTAAGAAATTCATTGGATATAGTCCCTTGGCAAGAATTTAGGAAAGGCAAGTGGGGAATATCAATCCCAGAGTTATAACTCAATTCAAGAACATAATTATAGAGCTCAATTCCATAGGAAGGTGTAAGTAAGAGAACTGTGATCGAGAGACTTTGTGAATAATACGTCTCATTCAAAGAGCAGGTACACGAAATGTTTTGTGATTTAGATTCTTTTTAAGAACATATCTATACAGGATACCAGTATAGGTGTACATATATAATAAGGTGAAGTATGTGGCGCTTAGAATGACGTATTGATGGGTCACTTACTTGGTAACTCTAGATTGGCGGGGCAGTGTCATAACTGATGCACCCCGACTTCATATATGTAACATAAATTGGTAACACAGTGATATACTACATGATCTGGTAGTGTGGTAACATTAATAGGAACAAGGGTACTCCCCTTAGAAACAAGTTCTACCAATCCCTTCATGGCTCAACACATTCTCCTAACAAGTCCTTGGGCAATCCACTCAGACTCAATGGTGCGGTCAATACCTCATTACATGATTGAAATTCGCTTTGATACCAATCTTGAGAATAAGACTTAGAGAGAAAATTAGCTCCCTATCTTAAGCTATATCACACGATCTGGAGTATCAAAGAAGTGTGAAATTCCTAAATGTCCAAATAGCCTCAAACTTATAGATGTGGTCGACTACACACTGATAAGAAGGACTCTACCAAACACGGCTCCGAGAAATCCTAGGACACTTCAAAACCTTCGGCTCTGATACCAATTTTGTCACGTACCAAAATTCGAGGAGCGCGACAGGCGCTCAACCGAATAAATCCGACTGAACAAGCCTGACAGGTTTCATACATACTACCCAATATTCCAATAAAGAGGAAATCTACATCATTAATCAAGTTCTATAAACAAGTCTTTACCGATTTCCAATTCACTTCCATTAGCAATTTAAATCATAATTATAAAGATATTACGAGCTTTATAAATCCTTGCCAAACATCCATACTTCTACTTTTATTCCAAATCCAAAACACCACCCAGAACCTGCCTACGGAGCCTCTAAATATAACTGAAGAATAATATGGAAATGCTGGTAACAAGGCTCCGGCTATACCTCAAATACAAAGTACATGATGAGAAAATGAACAAAAGATACATGACGTGACCCCGGGATAGAGTGGGGCTCACCAAGTCTGCTGGAAAGAGAATACTACTATCACTGGCCGATGCTGCTCGCCGTGGAACAACCTGTATCATAAAACAATACAGCATCCCCAGAAAATGGGATGTTAGTACCATCGAATAGCACTAGTATGTATAACTAAATACCATTTTACTAGAAAGAACTGTAAAAAAAAGTGCGAGTAAATCACCTCATTGGAGGCATATATCTAAATCAATATTTCATTACCCTTATCCGGAATTCAATATCAGCACATTACCACCATGTGTGCGGCATGGTGTCCGATCACGACCCGATCGGCTAGGTCGCCTTGCCTAGGCATTACTCCTTTCTCATTAGTCATACATCGAAATCTTATTTTCACATATCTTACATCAATTCCTTGGAACTTAGGGCCACCATTATCACATTGTTTTCTATTGTCAATACTCAACTTGCAAGTTGTGATCATAGGCATATACAAAAATAATTCAATTTGCAATCACAGGTTAGTGAGCACATAGCTAGCATGAATAATTCTCCGTTTCGATATTGGCTTATAGCCCAAGCATTTCGACACATAATTGTATTTTTCGTCCTTCTCTAATTATCAATAATGGTACATTACACACATTGAGGCACATCATTTATGTATATGAGTAGATAATTGCAAATCAATTAATGCGCAACAACAATCAATACATTAATAAATCCAATCTTACCACACATTCGTAAACACCAACGGAGCTCAATTCATAATAAAAGGGGGTTTTAGCCATACATACCTCGTTTAATCTTTCCTTAAGTTACTTCGACGTTTCGAAAATCCTAGCAAAACCAATCTACTTGAGACATAACAAAATAGAACACAAATAATGAAGGTATTTATGGTTTCAACTCATTTGAGCATCTTGATTTTTAATCTCTTTTAAAAGACTTCCTTCATTCCCCAACCCCATATTTATTTATTTATATACTTCAATCTTCACACACACCTAATTTGTACATGCATGTATACATAATACTATTACCCCAAGAATCATACCTCAATAACCCATCTCACAATCTCTACAATACCAATACAACCTAGGTTACGCACCTATGGCTTCCAATCACTATCCCATAAGTTACAATACTTAATCCATACTCATATTTCCATAATAACTCCACATATGTAAGTCTAAGGTGTAGGATTTACCTTTTTGGAAGAAATCTTGCAAAACCCTTCTTTGGATTCTTGAAGGAATTTCTTGAAAAATCTATGTGTTTATGTGAAGATTTCATCAATATTAGTATATAAATGATGAAATATCACACCAAGATCATAAGTATTACTTCCCTTGAAGATGGGATGGGTTGGAGGTCTTGGGAGGATAAAGAAATCTTTCCAAATTCGAGCTTGAATGACAAAAATGAAGGAAAGGTGATACCCCCTTCGGTGTTTACACTGACCAGGGGTATTTTAGACATTTCACATGTTCCCCCGCAGTCCGCCGCACTCCACCGCGGTCCGCGGCACTCCACCGCAGTCCACCTCGCAGTTCCATGCAGTTAACCCCGTGGTCCACCCCGCGCTTGTGACGCATGTCTGGTAAAATAGTCATAACTTTCTGTATACACTTCCAAACGACGAACGGTTTGTTGCGTTGGAAACTAGACTCAATGAGATTTAATTTGATATGTTTTTCATCACACAACTCCTTAAATAACTGGATATATGATTGTCCAAAGTGAGGTCTCGTTCGCACTCATTTATAACTTTCGTCTATTATGAAATTTTCCAACTTGGCTTAGACTTAGGCCTCTCCTTAGACCCCAATTCACTTCTAATATGAATTATACGCTTATTAACATATCCAATTGATACCCATTATATCATGAATCCTCATTTGCACACAAAATAAAATAATTAGCCTACCTTGGCACGTCAAAATCTCAAATTACTAGGAAAAATTTCCGGGGCCTTACAGACTAGTAGTCCCAAATACCTCAGGGACTGATAGGATCGTGGCAGGTAATAGCATGCAATAAGCAATGAAACCCTTCCGAGTTTAATACCTTAACAGGGTGGGAAAGGGTAGATATGGATATGATGACCGGTGCGTTAATACCATGTGTAGCCCCTCTTTGAGGAGCGATTACGGGGTATTGCATTCTAATCATTAGGTGGCGACTCTTCAAACTCTAAAACTCCAATTCCCAAAAGGGAAAAAGAGTTGCTCGCCCAAATATTGTAAACACGATTTTTCTTTAAGAGAAAAAGGGTGAATCGATACACATGTAGTCACAAATCATCCCTGACATAGCTCTCCACATGCGCAACAATAAAGTACATGTCCGCCCTGTCTCGCCGAACGCGCATAATAATATTTTTGCCTTGTCTTTCCACATGCGCAAACTCACACACACATATATGTGTGTGTGTATGTATATATATCCCGCCTTGTCACATCACATGTGCAATTATCAATAAAAACAGCACGAACAACTCACGTGCGAACACCCCGACAATCATCTGAACCATATCACGTGTGCCAAAAAGATAACAATGCAATATAACAACCCGCACCGCATGTGCCCATATGCCCCAACATTTCCTCAAATCAATTCTAATACCACAACCACATATAGCCCTCGGCTCGACAACACTGAGTACAACACAACAACAATAACATGAGAGTATGATAAGTAAATCAACACAAGAATTACAAAACACAAAGAAATAGAAGAACGAGCTCACAATGAAAGACATGACATGTAAAAATGGTTTCAACAAGAATAACTCAACAATGAGAGAGATAATGTGTAACAATGATATCAAATAAGAGTAACTCAATAAAAGGAGAGATACCATGTAACAATGATTCCTAATAAGAATGACTCAACGATGATAGATATAACACGTAACAATGATTCCAATTAAATACAACTCAATAATAAGAGAGATAACATGTAAAAATGATTCCAATTAAGAAAAACTCAACAATAAGAGAGATAACATGTAGAAATGGATTCAAATAAGGGTAATCAACTATAGAAGAGATAATAATAACTTCAATTAAGTATAATCAACTACGGAAGAGATAACATGGCAATAAAAGAGGCAACAACTTCAATTTAGGCATACAAGAGTATATTTGGCAATAAAGTGTAGAATATGAACCAATCAACTTCATATAAGACACATGAAGGCAAATTTAGCAATGGCGGATTTAACATGATAAGACAACTTTATTTTAATATACATAAGAACCTAACAGTCAAAGACGGTCAAATTTCCATATATAAGTCGTGTACACACTCGTCACCTTGTGCACACGTCTTTCACATAGTTCAAATAGTGCAAACAAACCAGTTCCTACTGGGTAGTTCTCCCACACAATGTTAGGCAAGATACATACCTCAAGAGCTATCAATCAATCCTCAAAATTAGCTTTTCCTATACAATTTACCTCCGCTCGACACAAATCTAACCAAAATTGACTTAATAACATCAAATAATGCAAGATAAATCAATTCCAATAATTATAGTTATGATCATTACATAATTGATCAAAAGTCAACTCAGGACTCGCCCGGTCAAAACCGGGGTCCAATAGTAGATTCTGACTATCCATGACCCTATGAGTTCATATATGTGATTAGTTTCAAAATCCGAGTCAAAATCCACTCCCAGAACCCAAATTCGTATTTTTCAACAACTCGAAATAGTTTCACAAATTTTCACTTTGATTCACATGATTTTGATGTTAAAATCTAAGATATATTGATCGAACATGATTCGAAATAGATTAGACTCAGTTACTCAAATTTGTAGATGAAATTACCTCTTGAAATCGCCTCCTACCAAGTGTAGGGATGCAAAATATAAAAAATGAGATCAAAATCATGTCCGTCAGCTTTTTTTCAAATCGCAGGTATCGCAATTCGGGTTAGAAAATGTGAACCCCACAAATGTGAATAAACTACAACAAAAGAGAAGTCCCTCACACCCCTACTGTCATCACAAATGTGATGATTCTTTCACAAAGGCACCGTGTACACTTCGCAAATGCAACCAAGAAGATCGCAAATGTCAAGCCCCAAAATCCGAGGAGCGTGACCGGCGCTCAACCGAGTAAACCCGACTGAGCAAGCCTGATAGGTTTCATACATACTGCCCAATTTCGTCTTTGAATAAAGATGAAATATACATCATTAATCAAATTCTATAAACAAGTCTTTAACGATTTCCATTTCATTTCCATCAGCAACTTCGTTCATAATTTTGAAGATATACAAGTTTTATACATCTTTTACAAACATCATTATTTTTATTTTAATTCCAATACTTGACACTACCCACAACGTGTCAACGGAGTCTCTAAATACAACTGAAGAGTAATATGGAAATACCGGCAACAAGGCTGCGACTATACCTCAAAATACAAAGTACATGATAAACAATGGTACAGGACCCCGAAATGAAGTGGGGCTCACCAAGTCGACTGAAAGGAAGATGCATCACTAGTTGCGTCCAAGACTGCCTGCTATGGAACCACCTACATCCATTTAAAGATGTAGCACCCCCGGCAAAAGGGACGTTAGTGCCGTCGAATAGCACTAGTATATATAACTAAACACCATCTCAATAGAAAGAACTATCATAAAAGAACAAAGAAATCTTAAACACCATTTCAAGAGAAAGAACTATCATACAAGAACAAAGAAATCATAAGTATTCGACTAAGCTTTAAACAATTAATGCATCATCAAATAAAAGGAATCACATAGCTTTCACATAATTTCCATAGCTTTAGTTTGGGGCATTTAATACTATTCAGCATCATTCACAATACCACCGCTTCCTTGAGCGGTGTCCGATCACGGCCCGATTGGCTAAGCTATCTTTCAAGACATTACCATTATTTCATTCTCACTTTCCAGTTTCAATTATCGATACATTACCACCATGTATGTATAACATGGCGTCTGATCACAGCCCGATCGGCTAAGCCGTTTTACAAGACGTTACCCTTATTTCATTCTCACTTTCCAGTTTCATTTATCAATACATTACCACCATGTGTGTAATATAACATGACATCCGATTACGGCCCGATCGTCTAAGCTGTCTTACCAAGACGTTACCTCAATCACAATTTCATTTCATTATTTAGTTCACATATATCAATTCATAGGCACTTGGGGCCACAATTATCATATCATACTTGGCACTAGGCCACATTTCATAACTCGCATTCCACATATTCACTTTCTACATCAAACTTGCAATTTAAGATAATGGGCATACACAAGAGCTATTCAAGTTATAAGCATAGATAGGAATTCTCATGATTTGGCATAATAATCACAATTTAAACTTGACTTGAAATCTAGGTAATTTAGCATATACTTCACATTCTTCACATATCCCCAATTTACCAAGAATAGCACATTGAACACATTGAACACATTGAGACACACCTTTCACATATTTTCTTGCAATACCAAATCCTTTGAAATAACAAATACTACATAAATCAATTTAGGACTTACAACATATGCGGGGACACCATCGGAGCTCAATTTCTAAGAAGAGGGTATTTTAGCCATACATACCTCAAAGAGATTTCTCTTAAGTCTCTACAATACACCAACACCTCTAGCAATAACAATCTATAAGAAGATAGCGGAAATCGATTAATAATTAGGAATATTACCCATGGTGTAACTCTCTTAGGAATTTCATCAAAAACCTAACATGTGAAGTAGACTACAAGGTTTAGAAATGGCAATTCCTTCCTCCGTCAACCAATTTTAACATGAACTACCCATATTTGTTCTGTAACATCACATACTGCAACTTAGTCCCACATGCATGGCCTATTTATAAGCCCCACAACATATTTGAACCTTTAACCTCTTGCATGAAATTTCGGAAGTAGGACTTACCCGGATGGAGGACAATTTATGGTTATCTTCCTTGATTCTTGAAGACTTGAGCAAGATTTGAATGATTATGAAGCTAGGCCCCTAATTTCTCTATCTATATTCTCTCATCTCTCTCTAAAAACAGTAGAAAATGACCCCAAATGAAGCCCCTCAGCCTATTTATGAAAATGGGGTCGGGTTACAAAAATATGAAAAATAAACCTCCGATACCAGGTCTGCGATCGCAGAATGGACCAAAAAATAAGAATGTGGGACGTAGAATTCATCGCAAAATAGGTTCCCAAAATTGGGCAACACTGGCCTGATCTGCGATCGCAGAGTAAAAAATGCGACATGTTTGCGATCGCAGATTCGACACAGGATCGCATTTTTCCAGTCTTTGGTAATTTGATCATAACTTTGTGTAGGAATGTCAAAATGACTAATGGTTTGAAGCGTTGGAAACCGGACTTGAAAACCTTTCATATGATAGGTTGTTCATAACATAAAACCTTATACATATTTTGATATTCTTGTTCAAAGTGTGGACTTGTGCAAACTCATTTGGGATTTTAACCCATGAAGAAATTTTCTAACTTGACTTAGACTTAGGCCTCCCATTCGACCCCACATTACTTATTATATGTCTTATACAGTTATTTACCAAATTCAATTGATGGACATCATGTTAATAGCTCATAAAATATTATAATTAGCCTACATGGTACCACGAAATCCTAATATTCTTAGGAAAATTTTCCGGAGCCTTACATTCTCCCCCGCTTAGTATCATTCATCCTCGAATGAGGAGTAGAGTCCGCCCAAAACACCTAACATAACATATCTCTTTTATAGCCTACCTCAAGTCCCTAAATTTTGACTAACACCCAATTTTTTCAGAAATTTCGGCAGAGTCTCCTTTGTAACTAGGACTATCCACCTGCCAGAGAACCACCAAAACCATCCTAAAAATACATCCACAACTCGATAAAGCACCACAATGTATATATCAATAACACGAACCTCAACATTACAAGCACTACATTATCATGATGATACTTGGACATGGACTATACATTTTTAAATCATAACACCTAGATGGTACCTTTCAATTCAAAGCCAACTGCTATTCAATCGAGAGAAAATATTTTATTTCCACAACACTCTCGGCCTTCAATATGGCCTCTTATACCAACAAACTTTGCCAAAACACATTCACTGAAGCAATCATGACCCCCAAACTTACCTGACAAAGATTACAAGTAGACACTCTTCATAGGCCAACTATCCATTACCTCCACCTTCAATAATTTCCACCGAAACGATGCACAAGGGATTTCCAACTACATTCTTAGACATAGACATATAAAACACTGAATACATGGAGAACAACGATGGGGAAAAATCATACTCACAGCACAACCTAATGTGAACTACACTTATGCAACCTTTATTATCAACTCACATAACATCTTCATGGGAAAATATTGGGAACAACCAGTCCGGTCTCCTAAATTCTAAATCTCTACGCGAACACCCACACTAAAACTTTGATGACCTTCAATGATTACATTAAGATGTGCTATCCTGAACTGACCATAAAAACTACCTATCGAATATATGTGATCACACAGGGATGCTCCATCTCTGACATGTTTGAACCTTCAATACCCAATATATTTACTTCAATGAGGAGCAACATAGTTCAAGATCCGGCTGGAATTATTCAGGAACCCATTAATGTGCTGAGTAGAGTATTTCATGAGGTTATATGCTAAGAGAGACAAATATTACTACTAACAATACTGACATGGATAATCATTATGTCGGCATCAATTATAAGACAATTAAGGCAAAAGGGTAACTCGTACATTGGCGATAGGAAGCATTAAGAAGAAATATTCAAGTACATGACCCAGTCGTCTCCTGGAGTGTAAGGAAAGTCAGTTTGTCAAGAATGAGAATACTCTGTCGCCTTGAATGTGATGTGGGTTTCAAAATACATAAAGTTGAATTACACTCCTAACGTTAATTGGCACAAGGAATCTATGCCACAAGCCTATGAGGATGAAAAGAAGTTGAACACTTATGAGATTATCATATTGCTAACAGCCTAACCTTTCCTGATAATTGACTCTATATGAGAGAACTAAAGATACGACAAATGGTCTTCCAAATTAATATGCTCATGATATGTGCAAAAATCTGAAGGCATCTAAGCTCAACATTTCACGAGTGAAACAACATAGCTAGGAACTCCTACCATAGGGGTGAAATCATGTATTGGTTAGAGGGGTTCTAGTGGTTGACGTAACGCTCCGGGAAGAAGGACATTTAAAACTCCTATCCTCCTTAAGGAGGTGGAATGCTAGGGGTAGCAAAATTTCTTGCACATGACAATGACGTTGTTAATAATCCTAGAAGCCGAGTGAGCAGAAGGCCATGTAACCCATCCAATCTGACCCATTTAAGGCTTTTGAAAAAGGGACGCACTTTGGTTTTAAATCATGGAAATTTAAGCTTGAACTTAGGGGAGATCATTACCTTTGGAATCCATGAGACAAGCCCACATAGCCATAGAAAATCGTTAACCATGGCGAGAAAGTACTTAAAACCATTACAAGTTGGTATAGAACAAGGCCTCAAAGTGCCCATCTGGATAAGTTTGAAAGAAGGATACGTCTTAATCCATTTATCGGGGAAAAAGTAACCTAGGTTATCTAGTCACAGGGACAAGCAGAGCAGATAAATGAAGAAAGTGAGAGAGCCTATGGAAGTAACCTTTACATTGTAACCACTAGGAAGGGTGGTAATATAACGGGATTATGAGAAGCTAAATTTCTGAAAAAAGATCTCTATATGTAGTCGCATGATGTATAGCTCAAGAATTCAAATCAAATTATGTTTAGCAACACTACTTCATAATGAAGCACTACAATATACTTCTACACAACTAGCTATTACAAGCTACATTATGAGATGCTATAAGACTTGACTGAGAGAAAGGCTTTGACATATGAATGTGTTACTAGGTGTATTGCTCCTTGGTCAACCCAAAACCAAAAGGAGAGAGTTAGACTGATAAGCGGATTGTTGGACTAGCACATGTGTAGATAATCCATTATCGAAAGGAGATCATTCAATCTCAGCAATTACGGCATGTTATCAAACCTTGATTAACTTGAAGTGAGGTGGGAACCCAATGAGATATTATAAAATAATCATTAAAGGTTTGCACATGTTCATAATGAGTTGTCCATGGATTTTGACTTGAGAAATACCCAGATGCTAATGAAAGACAGAAAAACATGAGAAACAGGCGTTGCGCTATGATAACCCCAAAGGTGCACTTGGTTTTGACGGAGAGCCTAGTAAGGGTCCTTACGAGAAATAAAATGTTACAATGACACCTAGAAGCACATGTTCTCTCATGTTTATCGAACAAGTGTTGGGAAACTGGCACAATGAATTCACTAACTAAGGAACACAATTAACACATGTTGTGGAGGTGTAAAGAGAAAATAAACATTTGTTATTTGCTGGACATGCTTCTACTATACTAACTCCCAATTGCAATACACGACCACGCCACGGGAAACCACTATACTAGGAACAAAGTGAGCTACTTATTGCGGGATGTCCCAAGTGGACACGAAATTTATAGTAAGATGGCGACACAAGATCTTCCAATGACGGGGATGTGAGGATCTAAATTTTCAGAGAGACTTTATGCACATGATGACCATTTCGATTGACATGCACTTATGTGATAGGTGTTAAGTTATGCTCTTATCTTGCTAGATATTGAGAAGCTTTCATGATGCTACTTGCAAGAGAGTATAGTGATTATTCATACCATATAAGCCATATACACAAGTGAGTAAAAGAGTGAATCGAGAAGGATCGCAACACTAGGATGCTTTACATTGCACTTGACACCACATAGGTAAACTTTACAAGGGTGCATGTATAGACACAAATGAGCAAATGTTGTCCATAAAAGATTTTGTAACAAATTCATCGGATGTAGTCCCCTGTTGAGAATTTAGGAAAGAAAGTGGGAAGTATTAATCCTAGAGTTATAACTCCATTCAAGTACATATTTATAGAACTTAATTACACAAAAGGACGTAAATAAGAGAATTTGTGATAAAGTTGATTCACAAACAATACGTCTCCTTCAAGGAGTAGGTATACACAAGTTTTTGTGACTCACCTCTTATTAAGACCATGTTTATGAGGACCCTTCAATAAGGATGTAGACATGCACTGAGCAAAATTTTTTTGTTGTTCATAATGATGTACTAGGGAGTGACTTACTTGATGACTTTAGGTTCATAGGGCAATAACTTAATCGATGCCCCTCGATTCCACATCCCTAACGCACGTTGGTAACATACTGATATACTACATGATTTGGTGGTGTAGAGACATTAATAGGAACAAGGGTACTCCCTTTAGCAACAAGTTCTACCAATCCCTCCATGGCTCGATACATTTTCCTAACAAACGCTTGGGCAATCTCCCCCATATTCAATGGTGGAGTTATTCCCTCCTTACTGCTTCCAAAATCATGAATTACTCATCTTGAGATTGAGACATAGAATGGAAATTATCACCCTTTCTTGAGCTGAGCTCTACTGCACGATCTGGAGTATCAAAGAAGGGTGAAATTCCTAAATGACCGGATAGCCTCCAACTTATAGATGTGGTCGACTACACACGATAAGAAGGACTTTACTAGACATGGCTCCGAGACATCCTAGGACAGTTTAAAACCTTAGGCTCTGATACCAAGTTTGTCACGCCCCAAAATCTGAGGAGCGCGATTGACGCTCAACCGAGTAAACCTGACTGAGCAAGCCTGATAGGTTTCATACATACACCCAATTTTGCCTTTGAATAAAGAGGAAATATACATCATTAATCAAATTCTAAAAACAAGTCTTTAACAATTTCCATTTCATTTCCACTAGAAACATCGTTCATAATTTTTAAGATATACAAGTTTTATACATCTTTTCCAAACATCATTATTTATATTTTAATTCCAATACCTGACAGTACCCCACAATGTGTCTACGGAGCCTCTAAATACAACTGAAGACTAATATGGAAATGCCAGCAACAAGGATCCGGCTATACCTTAAAATACAAAGTACATGATAAACAATGGTACATGACCCCAAAATGAAGTGAGGCTCTCCAAGTCCGCTGAGAGAAAGATGCGTCACTAGCTGCGTCCAACACTGCCTGCTATGGAACCACCTACATCCATTTAAAGATGTAGCGCCCCTGGCAAAAGGGACGTTAGTGCCGTCGAATAGCACTAGTATGTAAAACTAAACATCATCTCAATAGAAAGAACTATCATAAAAGAACAAAGAAATCTTAAACACCATTTCAAGAGAAAGAACTATCATACAAGAATAAAGAAATCATAAGTATTCAACCAAAGATTTAAACAATCACTGCATCATCAAATAAAAGGAATCACATAGCTTTAACATAATTTCCATATCTTTATTTTGGGCATTTAATACTATTAATCATCATTGACAATACCACCGCTTCGTTGAGCGGAGTCCAATCACGGCCCGATCGGCTAAGACATCTTCCAAGACGGTACCCTTATTTCATTCTCACTTTCCAGTTTCAATTATCAATACATTACCACCATGTGTGTAATATAACATGGCGTCCGATCACGGCCCGATCGGCTAAGCCGTCTTACAAAGACGTTACCTCAATCAAAATTTCATTTCAATCTTTACTTCACATATAGCAATTCATAGGCATTTAGGGCCACAATTATCACATCATACTTGGCACTAGGCCACATTTCATAACTCACATTCCACATATTCACTTTCAACATCAAACTTGCAATTTAAGATAATAGACATACACAAGAGCAATTCAAGTTATAAGCATAGAGAGGAATTCTCATGATCCGGCATAATAATAACAATTTATACTTGACTTGAAATCTAGGCAATTTAGCATATACTTCACATTCTTCACATATACCCAATTTACCAAGAATAGCACATTGAACATGTTGAGACACACCTTTCACATATATTCTCTCATATCTCTCTAAAATCAGTAGAAAATGACCCAAAATGAAGCCCCTCAGCTTATTTTTGAAAATGGGTTCAGGTTATAAAAATATGCAAAATAAACCTCCAAAACTGAGTCTGCGATCACAGAATGGACCGTAAAACAAAAATGTGGGCCGCAGAATTCATCGCAAAATCGGTGCTAAAAATTGGGCACTGGACAAATCTGCGACAGATCTGCCATCGCAGAGTAAAAAATGTGACATGTTTGCGATCACAGATTTGACACAGGATCGCATTTTTCTAATGTTTGGTAATTTGATCATAACTTTGTGTAGGAATGTCCAAATAATGAACGATTTGAAGCGCTGGAAACTAGACTCAAAGACCTTTCATATGATAGGTTGTTCATAAATAAAACCTTATACATATTTAGATATGGTCGTTCAAAGTGTGGACTTGTGCAAACTCATTTGGGATTTTAGCCCTTGAAGAAGTTTTGTAGCTTGACTTAGACTTAGGCCTCCCATTAGACGTCACATTACTTATTATATGACTTATACACTTATTTACCAAATCCAATTGATGCCCATCATGTTAATAGCAGATTAAACATTATAATTAGCCTATATGGCACCACGAAATCCTAATTTACTTAGCAAAATTTTCTGGGGCCTTACACCAAATGCGAACCAGCTCCCCCCAAGCGCCCCATCACAAATGAAAACACTGGGTTCACAAATGTGTACCTAGCATACTTGGCCTAACATTGAAATTGTGTTCCAATACTCGCAAATGCAAGACCTGAGGCACCTATGCAAAAACCAACAGACTTAAACTCTATCAACACTTCGATATGCATTTGAAACTCACCCGAGCGCTCGAGGCTCCAAACCAAACATCAATACAAGTCCAAAAACATAATACGAACTCACTTGTTCGATCAAATCATAAAAATAACATCCGAAATCATGAATCATACGTCAAAAAAATGATTTCAATATGAAACTCAAGAACTTATAAAAATATAACCGTGCGTTTGATTCATATCGAATCAACTCAGAATGATTCCAAACGTAGCAGAAAAGTTCCAAATGAAAAAACAGGCTTAATCCAAGTCCCGAAGTAGAAATTCAAACATGATAGATATGAATTCAACCTAGGGTCAAACTTATCAAATTCTGAGCCTTTAAATTCCCAACTTTCGGTAAAAATAACACAAATCCCCCTACGGAATTCCAAATTTGATTTCGTGCGTTGGCCAAGTCCAAAACCACATACAAACCTATCAGAGCCATAAAGACTCTGTTCCAGTGTCATTTGCACAAAATTCAAACCTCGGTCAATATTTTTAACTTAAGCTTCTAAAGTAAGAATCACTTATCCAAATTCAACTCAAAACATTCGAAATTCAAATTCGACCATGCACGCAAATCGTTATACACAATATGAAGCTACTCGAGGCCTCGAACCATAGAAAGGAACCTTAAAGCTCAAAACGACCACTTAAGTCATTATAGGGTGGCTATGTCAAAGATGATATATGACGACTTGAGGGCATACTGTTGATGATATTCGTATAATGGTGTCATTTTCCTCATGAATGCCATGCAACTTAGGTGAATTGTTGTGTTTTTTCTAATGAGCTACTTGATGTCTTTGATATTACTTTTGACCTAGACTGTAGTAGTACACTCGCTCAAGCATACACCATAGCATGCTCTTTACACATGTTCAAGAGTATGAAACTTGACATTCATTGATCATGCACATGTATTCTTGTATTACTTTCTTCTATATTTGGTATTGAGCCTGTGATCACGCTTGGCAGATTGTGATTATGAGCCTATGACCATGCTGAGCGGATTGAGATATTTACATATGAATTGTCCGGGCGGTTATGATTAATAATATGGGCACAGGGTGCCATGAGCATATGGATTGTGAATTGGGACTTGTGTCTTGTGTTTATGAGATGAGATATTTCGGAGTAATTTTGCTGTAAAACTTATGTTAGAGTGGTTTGATTATTCGGTTGTCATTTGTTTTCCTTAATTGGTTTCATTGGTACTTAAACGGTGTTCGGGTTAGCTTACTGTTTATATCATATATTTATTACTTGTTGCCACATACTATTTCTTTCTTCCATTATTCGCTTAATACTTATTGACTGCACAGGTTATTATGACTAGTAGGTGTTTTGCTTGCACCTCGTCTATAACACCCAAATGTTTTTGAAGTGTTTTAAAACTATTAAGAAGATTAACATATGCTAATTATATTAATTTTGGTGCGAACGAGGACTAATGATATGAAGGATATCAATTAATCATGGTAATATGTGCACGAGGTATATTAATATTGGTTTATGGTCTAAGAAGAACCCTAAGGCTAAGTCAAGTTCGAAACTATATGATGGGCTAAAGTTTCAAATACATTTGCGCAAGACCTAACTTTAAACGAGCACAACTCCTAATATATGAAGATTTATATGGTGTACGACCTATCAAATTACAGATCTATGAGTCGAGTTTTCAATGCTTTAACCCATTCATCATTTGGATATTCCTACAAGAAGTTATGATCTTTATACTATGGATAATACAACAGCCATGTAGCTACACGAGTTGTACGTAGCTACGCTGCCTTGTGCGTAACTGATTCCAGCAAGCTTGTAAAAGGAAGGGGAGCTAAAGAGTAAGTGAGAGTAGATGCGCTGGAGGTGTGCATATCTACTTATGCCATCAAAATTATAAAGGTGGCTATTTCGTGGAGAGAGAAAGAGATGAAATTTTGGAGTTAGGTCATGAATCTAGAGAGGAGGAGGAGCACATTCCTCATTAACACACTTCAAGGTAAGTGTTTACGATGCATGTGTGGCTACATAACATTATTTAATGTTAGTTTTAACATCATTCATAGATAAAAATTCATAGGAAATGTATTGGATAAAACACAAAAAAGAGGAAAAGTGAGATTATTCCACCAAGAAATAATTCTGTCACTTGAGCTTCACATTTATGATATATTAATGTATGGGTATCATGTTTATGAAATTTATTTGAAAATATAATGGAGTGTTATATAAACCTTAGGAGTGCGTCTTGAAGATAATATTTTGAATGAAGAAGAAGGTAAATAGTGGTGGGTTGATATAAATGAAATCATTTTGAGTTTTTAGTGATGCGAATAAACTTGATAACCTAATTGAGGGATGAATAGAAGGGAGAATCGCCATTTGGCTGAGAAGTAACAATAGGTTATGATTTGGATGTTGTTGAACCTAGAGTTTTATTGTAGAAGATAATGAATACTGACTTGGTGATGTCGCGTAAAAAATAAAGTATCATTAATGACTTGTCACGACTCAATTCTCCCTCCATAAGATGTCATGACGGCACCTAGTCTCTACGACTAGGTAGGCCTAACATTTGCGGAATAACGAAAATGAAAGCAAAATTTAATAACTAAGTTGCAATAGATAATTAAATAACTGATAAAAATACCACTAGGCATGTAGAATAACCAACAATCCGGTATAAACAATATTCCCACAACCCGATAATCATAAGTCACAAACTATAGAAGAAAAACTAAGTATCTCTATACACCAGAGTCTAAGAAATTACGGAAAGGTAAACAACATATGAGGGAATAGAGGGGGGTCTCCGGGGTTCGCGGATGCGGGCAAATGTATCTTAAAGTCTCCACAATCTCACTGCTTACTGATATCGAGGGTGATAAGAAGTGCCTAGATCTGCACCCAAAAGATGTGCAGAAGAGCTGCATAAGTACACCACAATTGTACCCAATAACTGACAAGCTTAACCTCGGTCGAGTAGTGATGAGTTCAGGGTCCTACTCATATATAATAAATAAGGCAGAAGAATATAGCAGTGTAATAAGAGACTAAAAATTTAACAAGAGAAAATAACAACAAAAAAATAGCAATACAACACATAGGGATAAACAGCAGGGAATCTCTCAAGATACCGTCTCGTAGTCCTAAAAGTTAATATGCAAGGAGATCTCCTGAGGTATCGCCTCATAATCTCAAAAATAATTGTGCAAGGGGATTTCTATAGGTACCGCCTGGTAGTCCCAAAAGTAAATGGGCAGGGGGATCTCCTAAGGTACTGCCTCGTAGTCCCAAAAGTAAACACACAACTCGAAACCGATGGAAACAACAATTAACAGCATGAACTCTACAGTTAAGACTAATACAAATCAAGGAAAACATGAATTTAACTAAACATGCTGCACCGATTTCAAATAGGGATTTAAGACACGTAGACATGCAATATTGGGCTAACAAGATAACTACGCATGCTGGTGTAACTCAATTAAGATGTAACAGGTTACTACTTAGTGAAAAACCGATTTTACAATAATTATCCCATGACGCACTCGTCACCTCGCGTACATGGCACTCACATATTACATAAGTATCACAACAATACCAAATCCTAAGGGGATTTTCCCCACACAAGGTTATGCAAGCCACTTACCTCGAACCAAGCTCAATCAATCAGTAAGAATGCCTTTTTCACTCCGAGTGGCTCAAATCTAGCGAAAAGAAATTACATATCGCAAAATATACATAATGAACTAAACTAATTAATAAAATCATGACTTTAACAACAAATTAGAAAATCCACCGAAAACGTCGATCCGGGCCCACGTCTCGGAATCAGATAAAAGTCAAAAAATATGAACACCCATTCACTCACAAGTTTACTCCTACCAAAATTACTCAAATCCGATGTCGAAATCTCAATAAAACCCAAAAATTTGGTTGAAGAACTTTTCCCTTTTTTCCCCCGAATTTCTCAACTCAAATCTTAAATTAGAATGTGAAAATTAATGATAGATTAGTGGAATATAATCATAAATGAGTTAAGAATCCTTAACCAATGGCTTCATATGAAAAACCCTCAAAATTTTGTCCAAATCCGAGCTCTCTATCTCAAGTTTTGTTAAAAATGGCTAAAACCTCGTTTTTTAAATGTTATAGTCTGCCCAGGTACTCACACTACGCGATAGCGAAAATTCCCACGCAATAGCGTAGAACAAAAATTCTAACAGCTTATACTATGCAAATGTGTCACCACATTTGTGATCGAGTACCTGTGACTGGTTAAACCTACGTGATCGCGTCGATCATCAAACGACTGCAAAGAACAACAACGTGAACTCCACTACCACCTCACTTCCACTTTGCGTACGCGGCCTAGCCCACATGTTCGCGATCATGCACTCTAACTCACGAGCATATAGGGTTAAAATGTGACTGCCCCCAGACAAGCATACGTGATCGCGTCCCCTCTTACGCGATCACATAAGAGAAAACCAGCAAATGAATGCACCAGAAATTTCTTGAATTACAACAAGTCCAAATCTAGTCTGCTAACCTCCGGAATCTACCTGTGGCTCCCAAGACCTCAACCAAACATAGAAACAAGTCCTAGAACATCATACGAACTTAGTCGAGCCCTCTAATCACATAACAACAAAAATAAGAATCACACCCAATTGCAAACTTAATGAACTTTGAAACTTCAAACTTCTCCAACCGATTCTGAAACCTATCAAATCACGTCCAATTGAACTCAAATTTTGTACACAAATTATAATTGACATTACGGACCTATTACAACTTCTAGAATTGGAATCTGGCCCTGATATCAAAAAGTTCGCTTCTGGTCAAACTTCCAAAAAATTCAACTAAATATATATAATTAAGTTTCAGTAATATTCTTCATACCTCTCAATTGGGTACCTCTAGCGACAATGTACCGGCCCCTCCTATTTAGCCTTAATTGCCAAGTGAATTACCAAGTGTATCATAACAGTAAAGAATCCTGGGAGGAAACGTTTTTCCATAGTAGACAGTTTCTGGAATTTTTTCTTCAAGTAACTTTAACTCTTCTACTTTTAGTTCTTTTCTACACAGAACACGAAAGAATATGCATAGTTCAATTAAAATAGAACTAACTCTCTGCTGATCTCTGCAAGGCGAGGGGAAAAAGTTCTTGAATTATAACATGAAAATCATGAGTTTTTAACCCAGATATCTTTCGTTTGCGAATGCAGCGTGAGATATTAGACGCATAGCTATCTGGAAACTTGGAATTATGTAGTACTTCATAAAACAACTCTTTTTCTTTTTGAGATATTGTGAAAAAAGTAGGAGGAAGATATGCTTTCCCACTAGCTTGATGTTGAGGCCATAAACTTGGTTTTATTTTCATCTCCTTCAAGTCCAATCGAGCTTCTAAGTTATCTTTAGAATTTTTACCAAGATCCAATAATGTATAAATTAAGTTATCACATGCATTTTTTTCTATGTGCATGACATCAAGATTATGGTGCACCAAATTAGACTTTCAATAAGGAAGATCGAAAAAGATACTCCTCTTTCTCCATGTGTTATTCATCACCCCACTTACCCCTTCACTCGCCTGGCCGAGAGTAAATTTTATATCTTTAACATGATTCAACACTGGTGCCTCAGATACTGGACAAGGTGCAGGTCTTGTTTCTTTAGTAACATTAAATGATTTTGCATCATTCCAATATTTGTGTCACGACTTCAAGAAGCGTTGATGCCCCATGTAACAAAAATTTCTGCCTTGTCTGAGCCTTCTATATTGAGTGTTTATGTTACAATAAGGGCATGCAAATCGTCCATAAGTGCACCCTCCAGAGAGAGTACCATATGCTGGAAAATCATTTATAGTCCACATGAGAGTTGCTCGCATTTGAAATATCTCCTTAGCAGAGGCATCATATGTTTCTATCCCATCATCCCACAATTAATTTAACTCTTCTATTAAAGGTTGCAAAAAGACATCAATGTCATTGCCAGGAGCTTTTGGTCCAGGAATAAGTAAGGACAAAATGAAGAACTCTTGTTTCATGCACATCCATGGTGGAAGATTATATGGCATTAAAATTACTGGCCATGTACTGTGTACGGTTAGCATTGTGCCAAATGGATTAAACCCATCAGAAGCTAATCCTAGGCGCACATTGCGAGGATCTTCAGCAAATTCGGGATATTTACTATCGAAATTTTTCCAAGCTTTAGAATCTGTAGGATGCCGTAAAACTCCATCTTTGGTGCGCTCATCATGATGCCATCACATTGATATAGAAGTTTCTGAAGACAAACAATCTCTGTAGCCTTGGTTTTAAAGGAAAATACATTAAGACCTTGGCTGGAATTTTTCTGGCATCATTTTTCCATCTAGAAACCCCACATACTTTGCATTCATTGACATTCTTATTAGAAAACTCTTTCCTAAAAAGCATACAATCGTTGGGACAAGCATGAATTTTTTTCATACTTTAAGCCCAAGCCTTCAACTATCTTTTTGGTCTCATAGAAAGAAGGAGGTAATTTTTCTCTTTCAGGCAGTACATCTTTCAATAGTCCAAGTAAAGAATTAAAAGATTCATTTGACCACTTGAACATGCATTTTGTACGATACAAATGCAGCAAAAAGGAGAGTTTGCTAAACTTCTTACATCCAGGATATAATTGTTCATTTGCCTACTTCATGAGCCGTTCAAACTTAGACACCTCTAGATGAGGTTGATTTCCAAATAGATGAGCAGTATTCTCTTGTAAGTCTTGTTCTATGCCACCTAATTCACTAACGTCAGTATCTATGAACTGTGTAATACCTGCAAATGCATCATGTATCATTCCTCTCATATCATCGCCCCTTTGAGTCGACTGACTGCAATTATTTGCTCCAGCATTGTTTGATCCCTATAGAGAACCAAGTATCATATGATGGTATAATACCATTAACCACAAGATGATCATATGTTGTAGCCCGATTTACTTGATGGATAAGCACACATTCCGTACAAAGACATGCAATTTTTCCTCTATCTTGTTTTTCAAAAAAGGTATGATTTAAAAAATCCTCTACTTCATCTAAATATTCTTTACTAACTCTATCACAATACATCCATCTTTTATTTCTAAGATTGTCCATCACCTTTAAGATAGTCTTTTCTTTTCTATAATTACTGCAAGAGCTAAAAATGTGTTGGTAAAAAGGTGGAATTAATCAAAAAGGTAGTTCAAAATAAAAGAACCATCCTATTATTAGGTAATCCATAGCTTGAAACTATCAAACATAAATCTATTAAAACTATCATTTTAAAAAATTAAACTATTAAAAAGTTAAAATATTTTAACAATTGATTCATAAATCTTTTAAGAATAGAATTGTTAAAGTTATATTTTATAGAAGAACTATATATCATATGTTTTAAAATTTTCAAAACTTACTACTCATATTTGTTGAATATCCAGATATATACTCCATTTTTACCAATTTATTTTTAGTTCTTTTGTTTATTGAGCGCCAATTTAACTAGTTCTGAAGCTAAATGGAATATTTTGCTGTTTATAAACGGATCATATTCGTGATTTTCTACACGACTACATGGTGTCCGGGCTTGGGAAAAGGAAGTACAGGTAACAATTTTCTACAGTTTGCTAATTGTTAATATCCTATTAACTTCTTAGCATGAAGTAGTTGTTTTAGCTCAAGTGTGTTTATCTATAGTATACTTAACAATACCATCTCTTCTTTTGTTGCTGGAAAAGAAGTTTCTTCAGAACAATATTCTTTCTATTTGGACACGAATTTAATTTGGATAAACATTAAAGTTCTGTGAGTGAAAACCATTATTTCATATGAAATACTCCTTAAACCAGTTTTTCAACTCAAGTTCCGTATTTTAAATTGAAACTGAAATAATGGACAAAATTGTAAAACAAACACTAAGGGTGTTTTGGTTCATAATTAGAAGACATATTCTCTAGTTATGTGTCTATTTATTTTCCTGAATATCAGAGTTACCTTGCTAATTACTATAAATTAGTTACAAAAATTGTGTTCGATTTCAGGTTATGAATGAAGGGCTTGGACACGTGCCAATGCATAAGATTCCCGAGAACATGAAAAAGCAGCTAGAGTGGTGCAATGAAGCACCATTTTACACTCTTGGACCATTAACAACTGATATTGCTCCTGGATATGATCATATTACCTCTATTATCGTTGCAGTTCTAGTCATTACGGATTTGTCCCTGTCCAGAGGGATTACTGAAACTCCAAATTTAGTTGAGACACATCCTCAAAAAAGGTCACTAACGTCTTGTGCTTTACACTTATAATACTTTGTCACAAATGTTTGTTTTCTTTCATTAAACACTCTTTTTATTGCTATATTTAAGGTTGTCATTTCAGAATTGGGATGAATCACTGTCGTCAAACACTATCAAAGTTATTAATGATAGTTTGTTGGAAAAGGCAACACATATACAGAATACTACAAGATATCCTATTTGTATTGTTTATAACCATATTTCAAAACTAAGTGCATGATTCACTATGAGTAACATATTAAGAAGGTTTAAACGAGATCAACTTTAAGCATACATAGAGGCAGAGACATTATTATACTACTGTTAAAGAACCAAACACCTGAGATCAAGTATATTAAGGAAAGAATGAGTATATAGTTCAAGTCTGAACTAGTTTATGAACATTGATACATCTGCCTTAAAGGTCTTCAATTAGACTAATAAAATATTAATTTTTACTTAAGTCTTGCCCCCTAGCACACACATAGTTTAACAATCCTAACTGGGACTTCTAAAAGTGTTAACAAAGAAATGGACTAATAGTTTCAACTAAACTTCTAAGGAGCATTAGTAGAGCGCAGATTAACAACTATAGTTAGATCTTATAAAGAGTATTTACAACATTACTTTCACGGCCTTAATTCCCTCTGTAGGATCTCGTGATGGCACCTAGTCATTAAGACTAGGTAAGCCTAAAATACGGGATGAATTAAATAACAGAATTTAGCCAAAAACAACTATTGTAAATAAATCTATATAAACAATCGAGAAAAGGATCGCCTGTAAAAGAATCAATATAATCAATCGAGCAGCATAAACCATCAATCCATTGTAAATCAGTCCAAATACACTATCAAGCAGTATCAATCAACTATAAATCATTCAATCCATATAAAAGTCGAGCAGCATCAATCAACAATGTATTGTAAAACGATTGCAAGCAACCAATTTGACAGGGGAAGAAGAGAAATCACCTAGAAAAGAATCGACGAAGAGGTACTGGAAATTGACGCAGCATCAATCTAGGTTTTTCTATCGTTCAATCCATATAAAAGTCGAGCAGCATCAATCAACAATGTATTGCAAAACGATTGCAAGCAACCAATTTAACAGGGGAAGAAGAGAAATTACCTAGAAAAGAATCGATGACGAGGTACTGGAAATTGACGCACCAGCAATCTAGGTTTTCCTACCATTCAATCCATATAAAAATCAAGCAGCATCAATCAACAATGTATTGCAAAATAGTTGCAAGCAACCAATTTAACAGGGGAAGAAGAGAAATTAACAGGGGAAAAAGAGAACTTACCTGGAAAAAAATTATGATGAAGTACTGGAAATTGAGGTAGAAGCAATTTAGGTTTTCCTATTCAATTCATCGTATCCGTTTCTATTAAAGGGAAATATGATTTCCAAGTTGCTACAGGTTTCTAATCGAGGGAACGATAATTTTCGTCCAAAAAATTTGGAGGGAACGATGTTTTTCTTTTTGTGGGAGAGGGAAACGTTAAAATAATAAAAAATTAAATTAAATTGGTAATTTTTAGTGGCAATTGTATTTTTATTGCCAGTAAAAGGATATCTTTTACTGACTAATGCTCATGTGCCGCTAATTTTTTAGCTTAAAGAATTAAATAGCAATAATTGCCTTATTGCCGCTAAATAATTACCGCCAAAGGTCTTTTTTGTAGTAGTGAATGCCCTACACAAAGATAACCGTGAAGCGGAATATGGGGAAAGGGATAAGCGCTTATACTTTAGCGACGGCGCTTCCCGAACTTTGGCATTTACTTAGTGGCTGCTAAGTGGTCCTTTATTTAAATACGCTCGGGTGGACCATTCAAAAGACCGTGGGGGCGACATCCTGAGACTCGTCTGTTTTGTTACCCTTTGCCATTCCTTCTTCTCGTGATTGACTTTTAGCCCGGCTACTGAGGATTCCCGAAGATGCTCGTCGTTGAGCAATCGGGCCACTTCCTCTCGGAGTTGCCTGCAATATTTAGTTCGGTCCCCGCGTGAGTGGTGAAACTCACAAATTAGGTTGTAGTTCCTGTGGGAAGGGTTTGAATGCAAAGGTCTGGACCATTTGTAATCTCCGATCTTGCTAATGGCGAACACGATATCTTGCACATCAATGCCGAAGTTGTACTCCAATAAATGGGGCGCGTTTGTTGGGGCTATGTTTCGATCGATCCTGGATATTTTGACGATTCCTCGAGGATCCTGTTCTCGATCCTGTTCTTGAAGACGGGTGGCAACTCCATTCGTTCCATTTGGAAGCGGGACACAAATTCCCGCAGCATCTTATTCGCTCTTTGCTTGATTTTTAAAACGTCGGACTTCCTCGTTGTTACCTTGATGGCTCTCGCTTGTGCCTTTACGAAAGAGTCTGCTAGAATGGCGAATGAATGTATAGAGTTGGGAGCCAAGTTGTGATACCACATCATGGCCCCCTTCGAAAGTGTTTCTCCAATTTTTTTTCAGCAGCACATACTTGATTTTGTCATTTTTATGTCGTTGTCTTTTACAGCGCAGGTATAGGCGGTGACGTGCTTGTTAGGATCGGTGGAGCCATTGTATTGGGGGAGTTCCGACATCCTGAATTTTTTAGGAATAGGCTTTGGGGCCGCATCCTCGGGGAACGACCTCTATACAAATTTCTTCGAATCCAGACCTTTTAGGACCGGGGGTGCTCCCGGGATATGATCCACTCAAGAGTTGTAGGTCTCAGTTTTTTTATCATTGGCTGCAATTATTTTTTCACCCGATTCGATCATTTTGGTAAGATCCTCTAGCATCTTCACTCTTGTGGGGTAAGCCATTGACCTGACATCATTTGATCTTTCGGGTATTTGCTCGGCGGGGGGAGCTATCTCCGATGCTGGTGTGCTGGGAGTTCTCGAATGTCTTTGCAACTGAGCAATGGCCAGTTGTTGTGCCTGCAACATTTCAAAAATAATGTGAAGGCTAACTTCCTATTTTTCCCGAGCCGAGATTTTTTAACTTCCTATCGATCCCTGTGTCGCACGCTTCTGTCAGCATGAGAAGTTTCGCTGACTTGATGTATGTCCTTCGAGTCCGCATCCGCTACTACTGGTCCGGGTGTGTTATCGGGATCCTATGGTGGTGCTCCGGCGGCCAAGATAGCTACACCGTTTTCCTCGTGATCTTCGAGGTGGTCGTTCTAAACTCTATTTACTGAACCAGACATTTTTACCTGAAATCAAAGAATCTTGGACAAGAAAAAGTGTGAAAGATGATATGCGTTTGTGTAATGAAACTAGCAAGAAAATAATTACTATTATTTTTATCCCCACGGTGGGTTTCCAACTGTTTACCGTGAATATGGTAATAACAATTAAATTTATGAAATGGGACTATAAAAATACGTGATCTATTCCCAAGTTAGTTGTGAGAGCAGATGATATCTACAGGGCATTTAGCATTGTCACACATTCTTCTTACTCTAGATCGTGTGGTAGAGCTCAGTTGTAAGAACTCAATTTCCTAAACTCTATCTTATTCGTAATACAACGATGCCTATATCTAGAAAATGGTTGGTAGGAGATATAACTGTGGAAGAGTTCAGTCAGAGGAACTCAATTTTTGCATTATGCTTATGATGAGTAAATGTAAGGTCTCTAACAGAACATGTGGGTATTAAGACGCGTAAGCTTCTTGTTAAGGAGCCCTAATGCATGAGTATCTATCCACCTATATGGTGAAAAGCAATGATAAAATCACAAGGTACATGTTTCAATAAGTAAAAGAAGCACTGTGAAGAAGGGTACAAGTTACCTAGTTAGTAAAGATGAACATTATCTACAATTCAGTAAGTGAGATATAAACATCTTGAGTTACTTTCAATAATAGCATAGGTATGTACAATTGGCCACACCCATCTAATTTATGCCCAATGGGGCTAATAGAAGTAGTATACAAGAAGAACAGATATCAATATCCAGCTGGGGTTAGTGTGACCTAAAATGGTGGATGGAATGTTTGCGTTAGTTGATATTTTCGAAGGATTTGCAAACGTGGTAATAGATCTCCATGTGAGACGCCCAGATGGTGCACTCTAAAATAGTATAGCCAGATGTGAGTACTACAACGATGGGCACTAGAATCCTAGAATGGATTAAAATTATCTTAGAATAGCTCTTGTCCCTAATAGAGAGAGAATGTTAAGCAACTCAAAGGGCCAATGGATGGAGCAAGGGAATCTAAAAGCAAAGGCATGTCTTTATCTAATTTTTAGAATAACGTGATAAACATATATGTTACCGAGAAATAAGAAAAGAGTTAATGAAATATTATGAGTAAGATGTGATACATGGATGTCAAAAAGGTGACAGAATTACAAAGTCTGTAGTCAAGTGAAGGAAAAAGCGAGAGGTAACATGCCTTTATACAGCTAAAGAAAATAGGCCATAAAGTCATATCCTCATTTCGAGAGATGATTTTGCAACACCAACGCGACTACTAGAAGGAAAAGTTAGTCCTAGAATGGTGGAAATCAATACAGATTAGTGAACAAGATAAACTAAACATGAATTAGGGACTGAGTGGTTTGGTAATGGTCGACATCATGAGAATTTGATATTGCGCTCTGGCGATAATAAAATACAATAAAAGAAGATTCATGAGAAATTCAGAGAATTGTCATTCAGGAAGACGTTTTCCTAAAGCAAGCAATGCAATTAAAGTTAAACTTAGGGGACTATGTGTGCCAGCTACACTAAGCGTCACCCTCGTGGGTAAGGGAATTATTTTAATTGCCCTTAGTACAGAAGGATTGCCACCAAGCAAGTAAGAGTCATCGATGATGTGAAAAGACGCCAACGATGAAGAGGTAAAACACATGTAGGTATCCTCGTGGCTCCAACTCTTAGTACTCCTCTAAGGGGGGAATATGAGGTGATGTGGCTTTAAGCCAGAATTAAGTGGTTCTAGTGACTATGGAGTGGTAAAGGAAGAATGCAAAAAAAAAATGAAAAAGGAATGAGATTGAACTTATTCAAATCCTACAGATATGCTAAGATTCCAGAATATTATGCAAGCATGACGTCAAGGAAAGAACAAAGGGTTGATGCCCGGAAAGTTGTTGATAAATAAGGAGACAGTGCAACAGGTAAGTTAGACAAAGGAAATAACCCAAGAAATATTACGCAGAATATTGATATGAGAATGGGCCAACGAGTAGTGAGCAGTTGATTCAGGAAGAGCCTAGTTATGGCTAAATAAGAGGTTACAGATAAATCAATAAATCATGGATGATAAGCGTAGTAAACCCTACCATAGGGAATTCAGTCTCATATATACAACATCGTACCCTTGAGAAATATTCAGATAGTAGTCGGGGTAGTTAAAGGTACCGTTCAGAAGCAGCCCTACAAGCATAAGGGCATAGAGGTAAGTAACTATGGATAATTATAGGCAAGAAAGAACATCAAAAGGTCCGTTGAGTATATGATGTAATAAGATCACAGCTTTACAAGAGTCAGAGGGTGCTCCCTAAGTACTACAATGAACAACTAGCTGAGAAATTAAGGAATGAAGCTTTAACCTAAGCTAGGTGACCTAAGGAGGAAATAGTCTTATAACAACAGTTTGTCAACAACATTGTATGCACTCCATAAGAAAATGGAACCTACTATGGCTAATGGACGGGAAAATAAATCAGAAGTGATATTCAAGATCGTATGAGTTTTATGGAATTCCAATAGGCATGGGCACCGAGATGAGCTAAGTATGCACGCAAAAAGGGGGCAGAAAGACCAGGAAAGGTAATTGTTTAAGTTTAAAGTAAGCTGAGATGGAACAAAAAGAATTATTTGATTCATGATCCAGAGATAGTTACATTATGATTGCATTTGAGAGTTTGAAGTTTTATACATGCAGCGTATACAGCCGTAGAAGATTCTGGTATAAGTTTAAAGTGGTATCATAATAGACGAAGGATTGAATTATTAAAAGATTGTATCATTGATATACCTTCGTGCCCATGAAAGGATAAACATAATAACTAATACCATAAAGCACAGATCGGGATGTAGCTTAGGCCTACATAAAGGCCGATTAGAAGAAGAAGGAAACTTAAGAATTACATCGACGAAGTAAATCAGGAAACCGATTATTGGGCCCAGAAGTTATAGGAATCATGATCGAGAACATAGCAAAATTACTTTTAATATTAGAAATGTAAGAGAGATAGCACAAAAACCATATTCTATAATGGCTCTACAATAAATCCAGTTAGAAAATACCAGCCTTATAATAATTCAGTATGGAGCTCCCACCGGATTGTATAGGCACCAAAGGTGCAAGTGTTGTAATGGAGCTTCAAATTGTGGATGTGATTTATACCTATGTAGAAGGGAGGTCATGAAAGAGATAGAAGATACGATACGAGATTTTAAGGTAAGTTGGGTAAAGGTGAACAACGTACAAGATACTCAATGGCAGAAGATCGTGAATAGTGCATGCTTTGGATAGAAGGCTAGAAGCACTAGTATTCAATATCTAGGAATGATAGCAGCGTCTTCAGTGGCGTACCTTCCATCTATTGTTTCTAAGTACCGAAAGGTCTAATTAGAGAGTAAAAGAAGAGTTATAGACAATGCGATATCTCGCTTGATGTTTCAGAAAAGCATAATTGATCGCAAGCTAAAATATGATAGAACGACAAGGTTTTAGAAAGATAAGAGTAAGGATAAGAAAAATACAAGTGAGAAGGTGACGAAAAATGGATATGTCCTCGGGATTAAACTCATGAAAACAAAGGAGATGATGGTTCCTCTAAGTTATAGAAATCTCAATATAGCCTGAATGAACTCAAAGAAGTCTAAGACTAGTAATATTTAGAAGAGATAGAATGCTGCCCTAGTAGCATAGTGAGGGTGAAATTGTGATAAATAAAGGATGATGTTTGGGCCTTCGCTTGAGAAATGATTTGAAGAAGAAAAGGGTCAATAGGATTTCATGAATTGTAAAGGACTAAAATACCCGTATAAGGTGAGTCATATTGGGATGCTATAAAGTATGATTATGGAAGTATAGTATCACCCATAGGCGGATCAATCTAATTACTCCAGATGTCCCCGATGAGATGCTAGCCTTAGTGGCAGTGTTACATAAAAGATCAAGTTATCAGTGATAAATGATGAATCAACATTAAGGTGAATCAACAATAGATGGATAAAAGTTCAACAATATGAGATGAGATTAGACCATCAGCCTTAAGGATAAGTAACGAGAGTAACCTGAAGTTGGTTGCAGACCTCAATAACAATAAATCAAAGTAAGAATTATGGTATAGTATGACCTACGTGGATGCATTAAAGTCATACGAATGGATAACCGGGTGTATAAAATAAGATATAGAAATATTTTCAAGTTCTACGAAGTACCGAGCAAAGAACTTTAGTACACCTATAGATGCCCAGAGAGGCATCCTATTAAGCATTGTATATGTTTACAACGCAAGGCCTAGAGATTAGCTAAAAGATGGAGGGAAAAAGGAGAGAAGAGTCACAAAGGCACAATTGCAAAGTCAGTATCGTAGGGGATACATGATAGAAGGTAGCAACAGTTACGAGATTTGAAGGAATTCGATCAAGTCATGGTGTGGGAAAAAGGCCTAAAGGAGGGAATGCCCTGGCCTATGGATTTATTCACAGAACAACTACCTAAATGGAAAGGAGAGTATTAAGGTATTCACAATAGCTATAAGTTATAAAATGATAAGAGCATCAGTAAACATTTGAGGACAAACATTCTAAAAGGGGGAATGATGTTACACCCCGCAATATTACGTTTTGCAGTATTAAATTACGACGAGTTGCACCCTATAGTATTGTATATTGAATTTGTCGTTAGGTAATTGACACCAGGTAAAGAATATTTGGAGATTATTAGGATTTTGTTATTTCAAATAAGTTATGAGTAAATTCGTGACGGTGAGAGAGAAAGCAAGTCAAATAAAATGAATTTTTCATCCAATTTTGTCTTATTGGGATAAAATACGGCCTGAGCTAAAATACCCAGTATTTATGGACTAGTACCATAGAAGGTACCACATGGCCATGATAGCAAGATGTATAAAGTGTGTTAAAAGTGGGTAGTGTTATAAATAGTTTGAGATATTCTCAACTATGTGGGTAATGGACTAATTATTGAATTAGTGGAGGATAAATAAGTTGATTAAGGAGAAGGGGTAAAAATTTGGATAAGGTTTAGTATAGTAACGTGGGAGCAAAGGAATTAAAGAAGTGTTACTCAAAAGTAACTAAGATATGTGGCAATTCTTAAAGAAAGTGAGTCATTTCCTAATCTCTTAAAAGGCTTTCAGCAAAGGAATATATTAGCATTATTGACAAAGACTTTCATCCAAGAATATAGTAACATTATGGACAAATACTTTCATCCAAGAATATAGTAACATTATAGACAAAGACTTTCATCCAAGAATGTGGTAACGTTATTGGAAAAGACATTCTGCCAAGGAATACATATTAATGCTTTTGACAGAGAGTTTCCGCCAAGGAACATAGAAACATTATTGAAAAAGAGCTTTAACCAAGATTATCTTTGCATAGCAAAGTTATTGCTTCGGGCATTTCATACGGATTTTTCCCTACTCCGATCTTGTTTTTATGTGTTTTGTCGCAATTTAACGAGTGCTAGAGGGATTGTCAAGAAAATTGACTCAGGTATGTTAAGGCTATCCCTTCTTTATTTTTGGTATGATCAATATGACAAAAGTGAAACAAGCAAATGCACAACTTCCATAAATTACTTTATTCGTAGAAATGCTAGAGATGTGTATATTCTTATTCTCCCATAAGTCTTATTATTCTATCATCTGTTTACGGGTCTCAAAAATATGTAAGTTGGTAAAGTGTACTTCATGATATTAATTAGAGGCACGATGGTCTTATGATGTACCAAGAGATTTTATTAACGTATTTAATGTGAATTTCATGCATTTATACAAGCACATTGACCCATGACCATATGGAGTTATATACGCATATATATATGTATATGGAATATGGGAAAGTTTATAGCGTTATATCCGCACCACTACTTGATCAGCTCGCATACGTTGATGATTTTTCCCACAGTGACCGAGATGATATGATGGAATGCCCTCGGAGGCCTTGACGATGTTATGAAACATGTACCTATGCGCGACATAATATTCATACGCATATTCATGATACTGTAATTATTTCATAATTTACAAATTTATCCAGACTTAAAGGTTGAGTCATTTACTCTATATTTCTTCCATGTATGTTGTGTACTTATTTATGTGACTTACATACTCGGTACGTTATTCGTATTGACGTCCATTTTGCCTGGGGACGCTGCGTTTCATGCCCGCAGGTCCGATAGACAGGTCGTGAGCCCTCCAAGTAGGCTATCAGCTCAACAGAAGATGTTGGTGCGCTCCATTTGCTTCGGAGTTGCTTGTTTGGTTAGTATGATTTAGACGTGTATTGTTTGGTATGGCAGGACTCTGTGTCGAAAATTATGAATTCTTAGAGGCTTCTAGACAGATGTCATGTATGTAAAAGACTGTATGGCCTTGTCAGTCTATTTTCAGTATACGAGTGGTTATTTTGGTCTTATATGCCCGTATGTCTTATGTATAAGTTGGTATCAAATGTTGTATTCTACTTATCTCATGGAAGCCTTCCAGCTCAATTATCTATGATAGAATAACATGAAAAGATACGTTTATGTTGGCAGTCGGTTGAGTAAGGTATCGGGTGCCCATCGCGGCTCATCTATTTGGGTCGTGACAAAACGCATATACTCATCCATAGTATGACATTTATACGCATTTCCATAACATTATAATATTAAATAATTCACAGAGCTATTCAGATATGTTTCATCTTTTACTCCATGTTTCTCTCATGTCTGTTGCTTACGGATTTTCATTCCTTACATACTCGGTACATCATTTGTACTAACGTTCCTTTTACCCGGGGGTGCTGCATTTTATTCCTGCAGGTCCAATAGATAGGTTGAAAGTCCTCCAAGTAGGCTGTCAGCTCAGAGGAAGATGTTGGTCTGCTCCATTATCTCCGTATTTGCTTATTTGGTTAGTCTGCTTTAGACATGTATTGATTGGTATGTCGGGGCCCTGTCTCAGCCTTATGACGTTTATGTACTCTTAGAGCCTTGTAGACATATGTCATGTATATGAAAGATTGTATGTCCTTATCGGCCTATGTTCATTGTACGAGTAATTATTTTGGCCTTAGAGGCCCGTACGTCATATGTATAAGTCAGTATATCATCTTGGGTCATTTTATGTTGAGTGTTCTCTCATGTTTTATTCTTGTTACCTCTTATGGACCTTCTATCCCATTAACCCATGTTTATGTAATGAGAAAGATATGTTACGTTCGTACTCGGTTGAGTAACGACATCGGGTGCCCGTCGCGGCCCATCGATTTGGGTCATCATAATTTAATTTTTAGAATAGCTTATTGTCACACCTCCTTTTTCGCTACACCCCGTGAAGGGATATAATAATAAAGGAGTTTTTCCAATTTAAGGACAATCGAAATGGGATTCTTTTTATTTAAGATTCAGAGTCGCCACTTGTGAGATTTATGGTGTCCCAAGTCACCGTTTTGAATCCCGAATCGAGGAAAGGTTTGACTCTGTTTAACAGTCGCGAACCAGAAATCCGAGTAAGGAATTCTGTTAACCCGGGAGAAGGTGTTAGGCATTCCCGAGTTCCGTGGTTCTAGCACGGTCGCTCAA
>MU679462.1:5811-55661 GCA_026770625.1 Nicotiana glauca | reverse complement strand
TAAGCGTTGTTGAACGCTTGGTCAGCGGAAGAGGTCGAGAAGAAGCAGAAAGGACCGAAATTCGAAGAAGACGATCAACAGAGAATCACTTTTTGTGTTCTCTACTGGTTTTCCAAATCATAAGAAGAATCAGGACGATGGGGTCCTGTGTGTTTATTTTATGTTGAAGAAGATGAAGTAGTAGTATATTTTTTTCAAAAAAACGTGAGCCCCTCCTTCTTCTCCCAATGTCAAAAAAATGTTCTCTCTTTCAAAATCTCATCCCAAATATTAACCCCTCCCTCTAAAAAACGTCCATCTCCCCTTGTGTATTGTTTGTATTTATAGTGATGGGGTGAGAAGTAGTTTTGGGGGAAAAATATTTCGGGGAAGGTTTTGGGGGAAAAATATTTGGGGTTGGTTTTGGGGGGAAAATATTTTGGGATTTTCAAATGCTTGGCCAATTTGAATTTAAGACCAAGCTTTTTTATTTTCCTCTTCTTTTTGTTGTTCTTTTCTTTCTTTAGTTAACCTAAACTAAATTCCTAAATTAATTCAAATTGTAAAATTAAACTAATTATCTAACTATGTAAAAATGATCATTTTTTGTAATTTTTGATTAATAGCACAATTAACTCAATGTAATTAATTCCTAAATGCAAACTAAACCGAAGGTGGCTTGAAATTAAAATGTGACATTTTTTATGGTTTTTTTTTATGATGATTTTTTTAAAAAAAATATTAAAAATGCATGCCATGCAATTAAATAAAGAAAAAATACCTAAAAATCAATTAAAATTATTTTAGTCTATTTTTAGGAGTTATCTTCATGTAGGGCAAAAATCACATGCTTACACTTATTATGTTATTTTTGACTAATCTGTAAAATTTCGGATTTTTTGGAGTTGAATTAAAGGGTTTGAGGTGTTGGAACAAGCCAAAATAGTGGCTGCCCAGATCTGTCCGGTTGAACTCTGGTGCAACCGGTTTGTGTGTTGTTGATGATTAAAAAGCATTTTGGGGAGAAATTGAGTACCCAATTTGGTTAAATAAGCATAACTTCTTGTTGCTTGTCATGTGCTTGACAAATTCACCAAAAAAAAGTTTTTTTTAAGTACTATAAAATCAGGTTTAATAGAATCGTATGTTCATGTAGCGCACTAATTTAGAATTCTTGATTATAAATTATGTGCTAAAATCATGTTTAAGAAGTGAAAAGAGTTAAATATTTATGGGCTTTTGAACCCTCTGATGAATATCACAGATGCACAGATAGGGCCACAGATGCGGCATCGCACCTGTGTTGTAAATTCCACAGGTGCAATTTTTGGTTAGCTAGGGAAATTTTGTAGAAGCGAATAAAATTCCGCAGAAGCGGAACCGTAGCTTTATTGATTTTTCCGCAGGTTCGGTAACTAGCAGATTTTTCAAATACTAGTGGCCTTGCAATTTTGTCATGCCGGGCCCGTTCGATTTGATTCTTTAGCATAATTGTATTGTTTTGAATTGATTTACATGATTATATTTCCGACTGACTTGCTTTTGATTTTTTGGGTACTTTTAACACAAAATGGACCCGAACACAAAAAAGATGCAGCACTTGATCATGAGATTGAAGAAGTAACTGAGGATTTGACTTAAGATACCAACAGATTCTTGTTGGCTGATAGTCATAGCCGCTATTATGATAATCTCCTCAAAACGAAGCTCAAACATGAGAAAGCAATTGTCGATGACAAAGTGGCTGAGCTTCTTCCGGATTTCCATGGCCGGCTAGTGTCAAGCGACTGGACCTGCTTCATCCCCACTACATGCAAGGCCAATTAGGAATGGGTTAGGGAATTTTATGCCAACTTAAGGCGTATACATTTCCAAAACCAAGAAATTACAATAAGGGGGAAGATTCTAAAATTCAGAGTTGAAAAAATAAATGATGTCTACGGGCTCCTAAATCATCCGCTCGACTCAATGCAAGAAAATGATACATACGACAATGGTGATTGGCTAGTTTCAAAGCTCTGTCCTACATGTCCAAGAGTGACTTGGGTGAAAAAGAAAAAAGGCATCAAATGTGTTGATTTTTTGGCTGTATATCATTGCAAGCAGAGTGTCTCCTTATGGGAACGTGTCTGATGTCACATATATCAAGGCCCTGATAATTGTTTGCATCCTTGATGGCATTCCTATGAATGTCGGTCACTACATCATTTAGGAGCTGAAGGAGTATGTGTTTCAAGGTGGATCGACATTGATATTTCCACAATTGATTATAGAGTTGTACCGGTGTGCACCGGTTGAGAAACGGGATGGAGATCATTTAATACCAGCAGACAAGCCCTTTCACCCATTGAGAGTGACAAGAGCATGCAGTGTGATAAAGAGCAAGAAGAGGAAAGTGGAAATTACTGTAAGTGAGGGGTCCTCCTCACAAGCTACTTAGGCTGAGGGACCATCTGGGAGATAAACTCCTAGATTTCCTCCATTCGTGGCATAGTGTCAAAACTCCTTAGTGGGCCTTCACACTCTCATCCTATGCCCGACAACCCGAATATTGTACAAGGGAAGAAATGAAAACCTACATGGAGGTGTAGAAAAAGTAGGCAGAATCACGAGAAGTTGACGGCTTTTGTTTGCATGCTTGAGACCGCCTATGGAAACACAGCCAAGGAAAATGTAGCTCTGCAGGCGGATTTCAAAAAGGAGAAAGAGAGAAATAAGAAGAAGGCCAAGTTTATGATAAAGATGTGGAGAGGCATCAAGGCCATCTTCAAATTGGGGTAGCCGAACATGAAGGTACTAGTTGAGGACAATGATGATAGCAAAGAGTATTCCTTCATGTCGAATGTTGCTGGTGATGATGTTGATGATATTGATGATGATGAGGTCGAGAGTTCTTCACGGTAGTGATTAGCCTTTCTCTCGCAGTCTGCTAGTCTGATGCAGCCTCAGGAGACCCCAAACTACTTTTATTTTTATCTTGATATAGTGTAGTGAGGACACTGTAGTGTTTTTAGTCGGGGGAGGCTTAGGGAGTATACTTCATTTGTACATTGATGCTTGACTTGTGCCCTTGTCGGGCTTATGCTTTTGTATGGATATTGTGTTCCCTTGTCGGGCTTATGTTACTATTGTTTATCATGTGCTTATTCAGAGCGTCGTTTGTGATTGGTGATATATTTGCAGATTAGTCGCTTTTGTTATTCTATTTTATTTTTATTAAAGTATTTCTTTTGTTTAGTAGTTTTTAATGTATGTTATTTTTGGTCCTTTAGTGTTAGTTGCTTTTTTTATTTTATTTTCTTTAGTAGTTTTTAGTTTATATTATTTTTATCTCTTTAATAGTAATATACCTTTCCATAAATTTTCTTGGGTTTTCTTTATGCTACAGTTGTTTCCTGAAAAATATTTTTGTGTTGAACCAGATGATTTTTTCCTATAACGGATGGTGTGATGACTTTCTCAAGGGAAGTAGCCTTGTATTGTTGTGTGGAAAATTTTGAATTGTTTGGTACTAATAAAATTAGTACGTGAAGTGTGAATTAAGAATACCCCTCCGAAATTTGGTAGTAAATTAAAAAAGTAAGTTGCATGGGGAAGAATAATTTTTGTCATAACTTTTCGGCTAATTATGTAACGATCTGGCCGATCGTTTTAAGAATTTAAGATCTTTTTGGTGGCATAAGATCTTGATCAGCTTCGTATTATGTGTACTGACTTGCGTGCGCGGTCGAATTCAATTATCGAATGATTCGTAGTCAAATTGGAAGAAAGATTTTAGTTTTGGAAGCTTAAGTAGTGAGAGTTAACAGGAATTTGACTTTTGGGTAAACGGCTCCAGAATAAATTTTGGATGATCTCTACAGCTTTGTATGGTGATTTTGGAATTAGGAATGTGTCCGTATTTTGATTTGGTGGTCTGTAGGGCAATCTGAAGCATTTCGGCGAAAGTTGGAAAAGTTGTAGTTTGGAAGATGGAGAATTTGACCAATAGTTGACTTTTGTGATATCGATGTCGGAATGCGACTTTGAGAGTTGGAACAGCTTCGTTATGTCATTTTGGACGTGTCTGCAAAATTTGGTGTTGTTCCCGATTGATTTAATAGGGTTCAACACGAGTTTTAGAATTTGGAAGATTTGAAAGTTCATAAGATCGATTCATGGTGCATTTTATAGTTTCGGTATTGTTTGATGTGATTTGAGACCCCGAGCGAGTCCATGTTAGGTTATAGAACTTTCTTGTGTGTTCAGACATGGCCCGGGGGCCTCAGGTGTGTTTTGGTTGGGGTACAGTCCAATTTCTTCTATTTTTGGATTCCTTGTTTCTGGTGTCTGGTGTTCTTCTTCGCGATCGTGAAGTACCTTTCGCGTTAACGTAGTGTTCTACTAACTCGCATCATTTTCCTCTTCATGTTTGCATAGTATGCCTTGCGATCACGTAGCCCTGCATATCCCCTTCTTCACATTCGCATCCTCCCTTCTGCATTCATGTAGCAGAAATCAGGCCCTGGGCATTGGTGGTCACTTACACTTCGCGTTCGCTGTGGATACCCGATTTTTTCCTATATATTTTAAATATAAAAAAATACCTTCAAAATAGCATATATATGCATATACAAGCATGTCCAAGGTTTATTATTTTTCCCATAATTTTAAGGATTTAAATTGATTTATTTTCTCCCATTTATCCATAAAATCCTCAATAATTATTTTCAAAATTATTTTTTTGATATTCATCTATTGGATTTAAATATTTATGCCAAAATATGGCTAAGGTAATTTTTATATATTTTTACAATTACATTTAGTATTTTTAAGGCTAAATTGCATATAATTGCAATGTTAGCCCATTTTAAGATATAATTATATTTTATATGCATAAAATTGGACCCTATATTTTTAAATTATTAATTATGTATTTTAAATTATATTTGGCACCTTAATTTATTTTTCAGAAATTACATATTATTTTTTTATAAATTAAATAGGGAAAAATTAGCTATTTAAATAATAGCCAAATTTGGCTTTCAATGATAGACAAAATTGGACCCAACCCAACTTCACAACTAAATCACCCGACCCATACCTTATTAATGTCTACCCAAACCCGGAACCCATTTACCAGGTTAAATCTGGACTGTTGATCTCCCAGATCAATAGTCCAAATGCACCCTTTCCTTTTTAATTTCACTCGACCCCTAACCCTAGTTTCATAATTCAGAGACAGTCTCCCTTAAACTCTCTCATCTCCTCTCTTCTCTCTCGACCTAACCCTAATCATCTTCAACTGCCGCCTCATTTTTCGGCCTTCTCCGGTGCCAACCCTCAACTCCTAAGCCTCCAATGGGTCTCTCATCGCCTTACTCATCATCTCTAAGACCTTTAATGGTCCTTGGCCATGCCGATTTGGACCTAGGGTTTTTGCTTTCGTGTTCGAGGCTTCTCTGGTGTGATTTTGCTTAAAATCACACCATAGGTGTTATGTTTTATGAAGTTTCAACAGGTTCTTTCGATTTTATTTGGGTTCCCTTTATGAAACCCTAACTCTCATCTAAATCTTTCAAGAGCTGTCTATTTTTTTTAATGCTTTGGGCCTGTTTCCTTCTACGATTTGCTCGTTCTCGAATTTCTTCTGAAAGATCCTTTACTTTGAACTGTTTTACACTCTCTGAAAACTAGGGTTTCTCGTAGTTCTTTTACGCATGTTCTGACTGATTTCTTTATAATTAAACCTTTTTTCCTTGTTTGTTTTGACCGATTTTGTGCTCTTACTTGTCACGCCCCAACCTCGGGAGGCGCGACCGGCGCTCAATCGCGTGAACCCCAACTGAGAAATCCTTATTAATACCTTTCTACCCCAAATCAATACGGTTAAGGGAACCACGCTATCATTATTTATACAATAGTAAAATTTGAACATTCACATTTTTAAACCATTTTCATGCCATAAACCTTAAACCATGATTAAGTTTTTAAGATTTCGTACAATTATAGTTTAGAAGAGTTAGAGTACAGAGATACAACACAGTTCATTAACCTATCCAACACCCGTACATAACCCACACATACGTCTACGGAGCCTCTAAGGATACAAAAGATAATAATGACAATGCCGGTAAAAAGGCCCCAGCTATACCTCAAAAATGGATATCTATAACAAAAGATGTACCACATAACCCCTTAAAGGAGAAAGGGGCTCAGCAAGACTTTCATAGGAGGATGCTCCGCTATGCGTGATCAGCACTATCCACTATGGAACCACCTACATTTATTTAAAAATGTAGCGCTCCCAGCAAAAGGGACGTTAGTACCATGGAATAGTACTAGTATGTATAACTAAACACCATCCTATTAGAAAGAACAACCAAACAAGAGTGAAGAGGAAATCGCAGAGACAACAAAGTTTCAAATAAGCACCACGTCAACAATATAAGAGGTTCAGATAGTTTTCACATAATTTCTGAAATTTTAGATTAGAGCACCCCACATTGTTGCATCATTATCCACATTACCACCGCTTCCTTGAGCGGATTCCAATCATGGACGATCGGCTAAACTTTCTCCCCGAGACGTTAACATTATTTAATTCACACTTTCTAGTTTCAATCATCAATACATTACCACCATGTGTAATATATATCATGGTGTCCGATCACGGCCCGACCGGCTAAGCCGTCTCCCCAAGACGTTACCATTTTTCGTTATTCATCTCACTCAAATTTTTGGTTACACAAGTATTAGATTATCGGCACTTGGGGCCACAATATCCATAACTCACATTTCACATTATTCCCATTTTCAACATTTATTTTTCCACTTAAGATCATAGGCATATACGAAAGCAATTTAAGACATGAGCATAAAGAGGAATTCATCTAGTTCGGCATATTAGCCCCAAAGAATCCTTGACTTGACATTTAGGCATTTAGTACATAGATCATGTTCTCCACACATCCTCCATTTACAAAGAATAACACATTAAGCACATGATGAAGAACCTACCACATACATTTTCACAACATCAATTCATTTAACATAACCAGTACTACATCGATCAAGTTGCGAACTTACAACATTTACACAGGCACCATAAAAGCTCTATTTCTAAGAGGAGGGGGTTTTAGCCATACATACCTCAATGGAGCTTTCCTTAAATCTTTATATAAAATTTCGGCACTCTTAGCACTTTAATCTATTTATAAGAATTACAAATTGAATCAACAATTAGACACATGATTAGGATTCTAGTTTATTCGAGCTTATTACCAAGCACTAAGTGTGCACAGTGATTCTAGGACCCTTTTGTGGGAGATTTTCATCATTCTATATCACAATTGTTATCTTAATGGTTCACAACCTCCCCATACCCGATCATATTTTATACATGCAAGATTATCAACTCTTATACCCATGAAGTCTCTTGCTAATCACTTTCCTTAATAGAAATTTCAAAATTTTAGACGTGGGTACAAGTTTTTACCTCTTAGAATTAAGACCTAGTAATTTTAATTGATAATCTTCAAGGATTTGGGGCTAGGATTGAGAGGGGACTTGATGAAGTTTGTCACGCCCCAACCTCGGGAGGCACGACCTGCGCTAAATCGAGTGAACCTCAACTGATCAAGCCTTATGAATACCTTTCTACCCCAAATCAATACGTTTAAGGGAACCACACTATCATTATTTAGACAATAGTAAAATTTGAACATTCACATTTTAAAATAATTTTCATGCCATAAACCTTAAATCATGTTTAAGTTTTCATGATTTTGTACAGTTATTGTTTAGAAGTGCTAGAGTACTGAGTTACAACACGGTTCATTGACCTATCCAACACCCATAGATAACCTACACATACATCTACAGAGACTCTAAGGATACAAAAGACAATAATGACAATGCCGGCAACAAGGCCCCCGCTCTACCTCAGAAATGGATATCTATAATGAAACATGTACAACATAACCCCTTGAAGGAGAAAGGGTATCGTCGAGACTTTGAGAGGAGGATGCTCCGCTATGCGTGATTAGCACTATTCACTATGGAGCCACCTACATTCATTTAAAAATGTAGTGCCCCCGGCAAATGGGACGTTAGTACTAAGGAATAGTACTAGTATGTATAACTAAACACCATCCTGTTAGAAAGAACAACCATACAAGAGTGAAGAGGAAATCAGTGAGACAACAAAGTTTCAAATAAGCACCACGCCAACAATATAAGAGGTTCACATAGTTTCTGAAATTTTAGATTGGAGCACCCCACATTGTTGCATCATTATCCATATTACCACCGCTTCCTTGAGCAGAGTCCGATCATGGATCGATCGGCTAAGACGCCTCCCCGAGACGTTACCATTGTTTCATTCACACTTTCCAGTTTCAAACATCAATACATTACCACCATGTGCATATACATCATGGCGTCTGATCACGACTTGACCGGCTAAGTCGTCTCCCCGACACGTTACCATTTTCCATTATTTATCGCACTCCAATCTTTTGTTACACATGTATTAGTTTACCGGCACTTGGGGCCACAATTTCCATAACTCATGTTTCACATTATTCTCATTGTCAATATTTACTTTGACACTTAAGATCATAGGCACTTATGAAAGCAATTTAAGACATGAGCATAAAGAGGATTTCATCTAGTTCAGCATATTAGTCCCAAAGAATCCTTGACTTGAAATTTAAGCATTTAGCACATTGATCATGTTCTCCACACATCCTCTATTTACAAAGAATAACACATTAAGAACATGAAGAAGTACACTACCACATACATTTTCACAACATCAATTCATTTAACATAACAAGTGCTGCATCGATCAAGTTTCAAACTTACAATATTTACACGGGCACCATGGATGCTGAATTTCTAAAAGGAGGGGTTTTTAGCGATACATACCTCAATGGAGCTTTCCTTAAATCTTTATAATAAATTTCGGGACTATTAGCAATTCAATCTATTTTATAAGAATTGCAAATTGAATAAAGAATTAGAGACATGATTAGGACTCTAGTTTATTCGAGCATATTACCAAGCACTAAGTGTGCACAGTGATTCTAAGACCCTTTTGTGGGAGATTTTCATCATTCAATATCACAATTTTTATCTTATTGGTTAACAACCTCCCCATACCCCCATCATCTTTTATGCATGCAAGATTATCAACTCTTATACCCATGAACTCTCTTGCTAATCACTTGCCTTAATAGAAATTTTAAAATTTTAGACGAGGGTACAAGTTCTTACCTCTTAGGATGAAGACCTAGTAATTTCAATTGATAATCTTCAAGGATTTGGGGCTAGGACTGAGAGGGGACTTGATGAAGTTTACTCCCTCTCACTCTAGAACCTACCATCTCTCACTCTATATGTAATGAAATAACCAAAATTGGTCTAATGCGGTGTTTTTAATGGGATGGGGTCGGGTTTTAAAAAATTAGAAAATAGGAGCCCCAAAGATATTTGCAGTCGCATATGCGATCGCATACCTGACATGTGGCCTGCCAAATGGACCGCAAAAATGGTCCAAAAACCAGAACACGCTGCTGGGTATGCGGCAGAAATACAGTCCGCATACCTGTTCAGTGGTCGCATAATGCACCGCAGAATTTCCCCTTACAAAATCCCAAGTAGATTATGCGATGACTATGCGGCCTGCATAGTGTTTATGCGATCAAATAATTTGCCGCATAGTTGACCTCAAATTATCCATCACACTTACTGACTCTGTGGTAACTATGCGGTCCGCATAGCTATTTTGCGATCGCATAGTGGACCAGAAAAATGCAATTTTCTGGAAAGTATTATTCCTTGACTTTTTAATGCATAGATCAGTCTAAAGGGTCCGAACCGAGGCAAGCTTATTCCTAACTTGGCACTACGAACTTTCAAGTTTTGAATGGAAGTTTTCACAAGGCCTTACATCCTCCCCCACTTAAGATCATTCATCCTCGAATGAGGATTAAGTTTCGCGTATGAGCAATCTTTATGCAACCTCAACTTTTTACGACACGAAACATAATGATAACCCCAAATTGGGTTAACTCCCTAAATTTTCAATAATTTTGCCAGATTTCCTTTTCCAACTAGGCCTATCCACCTGTCAGAGAGCCCCTGAAACATAATATAACAGCATATACATGTTCCATAGGCACAACGTAACTTGTACAACACCAACCATGGCCGCATAGGCAACATATAACCAATACAAAACAGCTTTACATAGATCAACTCAAAATATAAGAGTTCCTAGAGACCAAATGCATAAAAAGCTATTACATGGCTTATACAAACAAATATGGGTACTTTTTTCCTATTTCTTCTTCGGCTTCCCAAGTGGCTTCCTCAACCTGATGGTTCCGCCATAACACTTTTACGGAGGTAATTACCTTATTTCTCAATTTTTAGATTTGCCTGTCGAGAATGGCAACTGGAACCTCTTCATATGTTAGTTCTTCGTTAACCTCGATAGTTTCAACTGGCACAATAGTGGACGGATGTCCTACTACTTTCTTCAACATAGACTCATGAAAGACTGGGTGTACCAATGACATCTCGGGTGGCAGCTTGAGCTTGTACGCCACCTAACCAATCCTCTGAATGATTTTGTACGATCCGACATACCTTGGACTCAATTTTCCTTTTTTCCCAAACCGCATGATACCCTTCATGTGGAAAACCTTCATAAATACCCAATCATCTTCCTTGAACTCCAAATCTCTACGACGAACTTCCGAATAAGACATTTGTCAACTCTGAGCAGTTTTTAACCTTTCCTGAATAATTTTGACTTTCTCCATGGCCTGGTGCACAAGGTCCGGCCCTATCAATTCAGCTTCTCCAACCTCGAACCACCCAATGGGAGACCAATACCTCCTACCATACAATGCCTCAAATGGCACCATCTGGATACTAGCATGAAAGCTATTGTTATAAGCAAATTCTATGAGCGGTAAGTGGTCATCCCAGCTCCCCTTGAAATCAAGAACATAAGCACGCAACATGTCCTCGAGCGTCTGAATAGTCCTCTCTACTTGCCCATCAGTCTGGGGGTGAAAAGCCGTACTAAGATTTACCTGCGTGCCCAAACCTTGCTAAAATTTCTTCCAAAAGTTGGCTGTGAACTGAGATCCTCGATCTGAAATGATTGAGACTGGAGTACCATGCAACCTGACTATTTCCTTGATATACAACTGAGCATACTGTTTCGTTGTCTCAGTAGATTTGACTTGCAGGAAGTGCGCTAATTTTGTGGGTCGATCAACAATCACCCAAATTGTGTCGAACTTGCACGGAGTGCATGGCAACCCTACCACAAAATCCATGTTGATCATCTCCCATTTCCATATTGGAATTTCTATGCTCAAAGCCAGTCCTCTGGGTCATTGATATTTGGCTTTCACTTGATAATAGTTCGGACATCTAGCCACAAAGTCCTCCACATACCTTTACATTTTATTCCGCCAATAAACTTCCTTGAGATCATGATACATTTTTGTAGGACCTGGGTGCACTTAATACATGGAAGTGTGAGCTTCTTCCATGATCCTTTCCTGAACACCGTCGATATCTGGAACACATAGGCAGCCTTTGGTACCATAGGGTACTATCATCCATGACAAGGGAAAAAGTTGTGGTCTTGTGTTTATGAATCCCCTCTTTCAGTTGTACTAACAATGGGTCGTTGAATTGATTTTCCTATCTATTCTAGGTAGGGGGTATTTATTTTACACATTTCTCACACATATTCTTAACTTGGCACTACGAGCTGTCGAGTTTTGAGTGTAAGGTTTCACGGGGCCTTACATTACTGCTTTTAACTTGACTCTGTTAAAAGACCTTTTTTAAAGATTTTCTTTACTTTGTTTCTATGAATGTCAAAATGATTTTCCTTACATTGCTTCTACAAGTGTTAGCATGCTTCCTTTACTTCGTTTTTGTGTGTTAGTCTACTTACTTGATTCCTATGATTAGCCTACTTATGTCACTTCTGTGTGACTATGCTCACTTTGTTTGTTCATATCTTGCTTCTTTCTATGACTACCCTTTGAATAAATTTTCCTGCTACGTCTGTTGACCTCCTCTATTTATATGTTGAAAGTGAGAGTCATGACTCCCTTTTGATTGATTTTGGTTTCCTTAATTGATGGTGATTGAAAAAAAATTATTTCAAAACCCTAAAAGCTTTGCCCCGTCTGTTAAGCTGACTGATTTGCTATGATACTTATTTCTACTGAGTTATGTCCTTAATCAACGCTTTATGAATTTTTCCCTAATCGACTACTCTGTGCTACTGAACGTTGACTTCTTCCTTATTTAGGCATGCACAAATTTTTTCTTCTTGCCTTATATGATATTGAATCTTCCCGTTTGATTTGATTCCCTTGACTTAAGGTGAATACTCGCCTTGATTTCTTGACTGACTGATTCCGAATTCCTTAATTACTGATGGACTTTGATTTTCACCTTATTTGCTACCTAATTTAAAACTATAACGCCTTAGTCTTTCATTAACAAAGACACGAATACAGTAATTCAAAACCCTTTCTCACACAAAAAAAGAAAACATTCTTCTGCTCTCTCTTTTATCTGGTTATTTGTTATTGTTCTAAGTTAGCCAGCTGCAAGCTAAGGTTGATTACTCTGCTCTCTTTCCCCCTCACTATGTGTTTACTATCTCTATACTGGTATGTTCTGATTTCAATTCAAGTCCCAAAAACAATATGTTTCTTTTATTGCTTCAGTTAATCATGTTCCTGATTTGTTTCTACCTATGGTTTTGCTGTTTAATATGTAATTAATCTCTTTTTCTTCATCAAATTAACACTCCTGAATCTATGTCTTACTGCCTGCACCAAGTGCAAATGATTTCTACCTGTTATGTGTTAACCATACATGCTCTACTTGTCCCTAGCCCCCAAGTGACCCCAGGTGAAGTTTTATTCTCTGAATGTTGCTGAATTTGTTTGATTGACCTGCTGTTTGTTTGACTTCACAAATGTTTCAGAAGTTGTTTTACTAGACAACTCTCTTATTTACAAAACTATTTCAACTAAGTCTTTTTTTGCACTGCTTTCCTGCTAAAACCTTTTCAAAACTATGTCAAGCACTCTCACTCTACTCTTACACTACTAAGTTCTGCCCCTTTTATGTGAGCCTTGCCTTGGGACCCTTGAGCTCCCTCTGAACTTGGAAACACAAAAGCTGGCCTTTCCACACTGGACTTGCTCTGTTTTGGCTATGAAATCAGGGTGTGAGCACTGTCCGGGATCCCTTAAGATCCTTAGGGAACTCTGACACACCCAGATCTATATGAAATGCTGTGAACAAATGGCATTTGAGGCATTCTGGAGATTTTCGGCCTATTAGTAGGTTCCCTATAGCATACCTTCCTTTTTTTACTTTTTTTATTTCAATTGTGTAATTTATGCAAATGGTTTGTAATAACTATTGTAAACAACTCTAGGATGGATAGTGGAAAGGGAAGGGGTGACTATGCATGCTTTAGCTATTGAAAGGGTAGAAAATATGTTATTAGGTTTATATTCCTACCTACACAATAGAAACCATGCTTAGGACTCATCTCATGCATTAGAGATCATGTTCCCTGGGACTTACACTTATTGTTTTCAGCATGTTCATTACGCTATCATATCACTTAGAAAATCTTGTGTTAAATGTGTTAATAACCGGTGTTGTCCGCGATCATGTTCCTACTATCATACGCACTTAGAGATCCTATTTTAAAGTTAAGCAGCACTAATAAACATATCATCCCTGCACATTCTTGAAATCATGTTCAAACGTTGTAATATTTTTTGCATATAGAAACCCTGCTTAGGATTCTGCATCTCTGCACATTAGATACCATGTCTTTAAGATTTTATATTTGCTTACACGCGCTTAGGCCAACTATGCATGCAAAAAAAGGGGATAAAACAATTTTACTCAGTTCTTGCAATTAACTGGTGATAATTTTGTGTGCTGAACACCTAGAATAGCATGTTTGAACAACCTGTTTTCAATCAGTTTTCCTTACTTCGGAGGATTGGCATACTATCTCTATCTAATCAAGCCTTAGGCAACCAAGCTATTAAAATCGGAAATGTGCCTTCTTGTGTATGCTGCTTAACTCTCAACAATAGGCAAACTGATTAGGAATTTCTGAGTAATACAACAAATCGGCTATCTGCTTACCTTCTAAAAACAACTAGATATCATGCCTTAGGAATCTGAATACTGCCTTTAACTGTGTTTGAGTCGTGTTGCTTATGTGTTTGTTTGAGGACGAAACTCTGAACCTTTTAATTGCTCCCATTTCATGTGAAAGTCCTAAATGTTTTTGACTGTCGCCTTAGAATTCTTTGCCTTTTTAAAACCTTATGGGTACTTCTAGAACCACCTATAGGTAGAGGTCCTAACTCCCTGCAGGACCATGAAGAAGGGACGGGTACCAGCACGCGATAGGATTCCGTGACCAACACTAACTTTGCCTAACCAATAAGGGGGAGGGAAGGGTAGACATAGATATGATGACCGGTGCGCTAATGCCACGCGTAGCCCCTTTCTAAGGAGTGATTACCGGGCGCTGTATTGATATGATCTTATAGGCTAATCAACCTAGGATACCCCTTTACGTTCGCAAATATTCTTAGATTGTACTTCTTTTCTAGCTTTTTTTCAAATATCTGTGTACTTAAACTTAAATCCCTACTATTTGGGGTGCCTAACACCTTTGCCTTATGATACTTTCAAGCCCTTACCCTATATCTGGTTACCAAACATAGTTATAAATGAACCCTATAGGTGCCCTAACGCACCTTAAATTGTTAGGTAGCGAATCTTCAAAAAATGCAAACCCTCTTTCCAAAAGGAAATAGTTCTCCCAACCAAATGTCATAAACCCGATTTTCGCGAGGTAAAAAGGGGCACGACAGCATGGCGACTCTGCTGGAGAATTTTTTTTTTTGGCTCTTACCATTTCAGACCATTTTTGTGAATCTTTACACCTATGTGCAATTATTTGTTTAATTCTTTTAAGCATTTGATTCTTCTTCAAGAGCAACTGACATATCTTTCTGGTTTCCTTCCTTTACTGTTGCTGTAAATTATAAAATTGTTGTATTTATCACTTTCTTAACATCCAAATACATGATAACATGCTTTTAGTTATTGCATAATCATGCTCAACATCATACTCCACTCATGCCAAACAAAATACTATAGCAACACTGGATGAGTGGTTGCGCTATTCCTATATCATTACCCTCTAAATTTGGAAAGATTTATTTACAGTAAAACTAGTCGATCAGTGGTGCAGTCGACGGTACTGTGCCTTCCCCCTTGAGTTGTCCGCTCAAGGGTACCAGTCTAAATCCCCATAGAAACCTTACTCTGTTTAAATTGTGCATGCATCATGGTCAAACATAGCCAGATTAGTTATGTTGTCCACATAATGATCCTTTAAGATAGCCTTGTCCAAAAGTCCACTGGGTTTCCTTAAACCCAAACGGACATCATCACATTCTGTGCATTTATTTGGAGAACTAAATGCCGATATGCTGATCATAAATGTATAAATAGTCGAGTCTGGTGGGGGTAAGGTCTAACCGCTTTTGTTTTGCCGAAATAGGAGGCACGAGGTCCCCAGCTTCGGAATGGTTAACATACCCCCGCTCTTGCTAGATTTACGGAGGAATCTTCTGTCATATGAGCAAATCAATGAATGGAAAGAAAGGGCCGTCAAGACTAGCGAAAAGCTATATTATCTGGAATACAGCCTATTAGAATTGGAAGGAAAAGTGAGGAAAAGAGTCAATGACTTCCAAAGCACTGAGAGAAACGAAGAAGGACATCTGGCAAAGGCGTTCTTACTAATGAGCCTACGTGATCTGGAGGATTAGATCAATGATAACATTCAACCGAAGAAGGTCCTTCTGGGACGAAATAGGCTAGATTTATTTTTTCACTTTTTCTTTAGATGTAATAAGGTCAAGTGCCAATAGTAACTCATTTTTTCTCATTATTTCAGTATCGTTTTGGGATTCGTCTGTTCTTACATTATGAAATCAAGAATTTATTGGCATTAAAAGTTCTTCAAGTCTATTTATCGCTAGGCCTACCTCGGGCACAAAGAGGTTCCCAAATTAGGACACGTATTACATTCCTGCACTATGTGTTTAAATATTGCAATACTTTTTATAATCCTTACTGACTTGATTACCTTTTGTTTTTATTTTTGATTTCTTTCTTTTTATTCCCCTTCCCAAAGGTTAGTTTGTGCACTCTAGCATCATCAACCTATTTCACAAGATCCAGGGGCCCTCCACCCACTCCTCATCATAGTCCCATTAAAGACAAGAAAAAAGGCAAGAATAAAATGGAATATTTAAATAACATCAGGAAGGAGGACACAACTAAACGAGTAGAGGCCACTGATGGCCAGGGTATTCAGGTTCCTAATAAGAATGTGTCACAGCTTGAACAGAAACTATTGAAATTCCAGAAAGATCTCAATCAGGTTCGAAATCTGGCAAACCTGTCATTTTCCCTCAACACCACAGATATCAACTTCCCCAATGCTCAAAACCCTACACCTCCTCAAAATATTCCAAAACAACAGAATTATCCCACATCTCACCATCACGCTACTCTAACAAAGAACCAATGTAACACCTGCCATACTCCATACAACACTCCACTACTCATCCCAGAACCTCAGAACTCCACAAACGATTATTTCCATACCCATACACCAGGCCACCATAAAAATCCTATCTATGTAGAGACCATGACACACTCCACCCAAACTATCTCATACACACCTGAGTCTGATGAAAAGGATCTGCTTATCAGGAAATTGGCTAAGGAACTTAAGGAAATGACCAGCCAGATTCAAGGCATCGATGGAAGTAAAAGAATCGAGGGGCTGAACTATGAAGACCTTTATATACAGCCTGATGTCGAACTGCCTGAGGGGTACAAACCTCCTAAGTTTGAAATATTTGATGGTACTGGTGATCCAAGGGTCCATCTGAAGACCAATGGCGACAAGTTGGTTGGAGTGGAGAAGGATGAAAGGATCCGCATGAAGTTGTTCATGAGGAGTATGAAAGGATATGTATTGTCTTGGTACATCATCCAAGATCCCAATAAGTTGTCAAGCTGGGTAAGCATGGCATCTGACTTTATGGACGGATTCAAGTTTAATACAGAGAACGCACCATACGTGTTTTATATCAAGAATTTGAAGAAGAATCCCATAGAGACATTTTGCGGGTATGCTACTCGCTGGAAGTCCGAAGCTGCTAAGGTCGGACCTGCCTTAGAAGATGAGCAAATGGAAAAGTTCTTTGTCCGGGCTCAGGACCCACAGTGGTTTGAACGACTGATGATGATTGAGAACCACAAGTTCTCCGACATTATCAAATTAGGTGAAAGAATTGAAAAGGGTATTAAAACTGGTATGGTCACAAATTTTAAACCCTTGCAAGCTATAAATAAGGCTTTACAGTTCGGTGGTGTGTCCAAGAAAAGGGACGTAGGGGACGTGATGGTTGCACAGAGGACCAAGTCTCCCCTAAAATACCAAACTTACCCAACACCTCCACTCACATACCAGCCAAACCCAAATTACCAAGCACCCTCACCCTTATACCAAGCCTTGCCACCAACTTATCAATCATCTCCACCTCCTACATATCAACCTACTTCACCCAGATACTCCTAACCCGCTCATGTCTACCACACTTATAATTCTCAACCATCCCATTATCAATCACCCCCTGCACGACAAAACTTCCCTAGACCTCGACCTAATTCTTATCGCAGACTTCTAAAACAATATACCGCCATCGCCGAACCCATCGACTAGATGTATGAGAATATCAAAGCTACTGGTTATGTCACCTCCATCCCTGATGCAACCCCTGAGAATCCTTCTTAATGGGTTAAGCCATATAAGTCCTATGCATACCACCGCGGTATGAAAAGGCACACCATCGATAAATATCGCTTTTTGAAAGACTAGATACAGTCTTTGATTGTTAATAAGATCATGTGGCAAAGGAACCCATTCCAAACATCCACAACAATCCTCTGCTAGACCATAAGGGTGTAGGTATCCACGTGATTGAAGTATAAGATGACTGGGATCCAGAGGGATCAATCGGGTTGATTGTAGAAGGTGATGACCCAAAAAAACTGGCAATTACTCTCAATCCAATCATTGTCTAGATCTAGCCATCTAAGGATGCTGAGGTAAATATGTCTATACCTCTTGAGTCTGAAGCAGTGCCACCCGTAAAGACACTGGTACCAATTGAGGTTGAATTTGTATCTCCGGCAAATACACCCGCACCATTTGAGATTCAGTCTTGCCATCCAAGGCGTGTGTTCCATTCGAAGTAAGGATAGCCGCACCGATACCAGTGGCAATATCAACCACGCCACCTTTCTATACAAATGATGTACCCTGGGACTACACAGCTGAGGCGAGAAGGAAGGACAAGTTCAGGATTGACGAAACTATCGCAGCACAGGGTATGAAAAGAACTTGTAGAGTCTATACCCCTGAACATCTAAATGAATTAAGCTAGTAGGCCTCCAATCGGCCACCCCTCATTGAGACAGGTCCGGACGACCTTTGGAAGAAATTATAGGCCAAGGAGTATTCGATCATCGACCAGTTGAACAAGATGCCAGCACACAAATATCCATTCTCTCTTTCTGCAGAATTATGAGACGCACAGGAATGCTTTGTTAAAGGTGATAAATGAAACGTACGTACCAAATAACATCACTAGCGGGGAAGTGGCTAATATGGTGGGACAAGTGCTGGAAAGCCATAAGATCACCTTTCATGAGGATGAGCTGCCACTTGAAGGGCTGGGGCACAACAAAGTACTGCACATCACCGTTCAATCCGAAGATTATTTCATCACCAGAATCCTAATCGATGGAGGTTCCAGTTTAAACATTTGTCCATTGTAACACTCAAGAAGTTGAGTAAAGGGTTGCATGAGATAAAGGATAGAGCAATCAATGTGAAAGCCTTCGATGGTTCTCAAAGGTCTACTATTGGTAAGATTAGTCAATGGCGGCAAATGCGACCAACCTGGTTTGATGTCGATTTCTAGGTAATAAATGTACCAGTGTCTTACAACTTGCTACTGCGATGTCCATGGATCCATGCTGCTGGGGTTGTAGCATCAATGTTGCATCAAGAAGTAAAGCTTCAATGGAATCACCAGGAAGTGATCGTTCACGCCGACGGTAACAACCCTATATACAGTCGCCAGACTATTCCGTCAATCAAGAGGAGAAGGAAGCTGGGTGGGGAAACTTACCACCATATTGAACGAGTCAATGCTATCGACAAAGACAAATGGTAGAATAGCAAAATCGAGAGCATAATGAGTTGGAGTGGGTACGAGCCAGGCAAATGGCTCTGCAAGAACCTCCAAGGAATCTCTAAACCCATAAAACTCAAGAAATATGGCACTACCTTTGGTTTGGGATATGAATACACCTGGGAAGAATTTAATAACTGATCGCCACCATGGCGCAATCGTTACTACCCACTAGAGCAGCCAATATTGCATCTAGATCAGACCTTCCAACATGACGACATTATTTATGGGTCAGATGAAGAAGAAGAACTTGCAACAGTGAAGAACTTGTTTCTAGAGGACATTGATATGGACTGCTACGTTATTTAAAAGGAGGAAGGAAGGCCCTTCCATACAGTCTGTGAGCAGAGGGGTACATCTCAAGAATTGGACCATCAGGACAATCAAAGCCCGACGAGCCTCGGGGTAGCAAGGCTAAAAGAAGCATTATTCACTATTTTATTTTCTAAATGATTTTCTTTTTCCGTTTTTCAATTCCCGCAATAAGATCTTCGATGTTCGAAACAATTATTCAATTTATCAAAAGCATTTTTGATTTTTCTTATGAATGAATATTTATTGTTATTGTTTTCTCTCATTACTTTTCCTATACAACATTACTATTACTTGTCTTGATAAACCAATAATTGTTACATGCAATGAGACAACTCAATAAACGGATATGGATTCAGGGAAAGACGACATACCTGACGAGATTGTCAAAGAAGTTGAGAACTTTGAGAACATGCCTAAGTCCAACATGGACGAGACCGAAATTGTCAACCTGGGAGATGCAGAAACGTCAAGGAAACGCGAATCCGCATTCACCTACAGCCATCAGAGAAAAAAGAATACACAAAATTTCTAGAGGAATATTAGGACATATTTGCCTAGTCGTATGATGACATAACTGGTATGAGTACATCTATTGTGACTCACAAACTGCCAACCAATCTAATGTGTCTGCCGATCCAGAGTCAATCATTACTGATAATGCCTCCAACCTCAACAGCGACGTGATGAAAGCTATGTGCGAAACTTTCAACATCAAACACAAGAATTCGATAACCTGCAAACCTCAGATGAACGGAGCTGTAGAAGCCTCCAACAAGAATATCAAGAAGATATTGAGGAAATGATAAAGAATCACAGACAGTGGCACGAGAAGTTATTATTTTCTCTACTGGGGTATTGCACCACAATCCGCACATGAACCGGGGCAACCCCTTATATGCTAGTTTACAGTACAGAGGTTGTCATTCCCGTTGAGGTAGAAATTCCTTCCCTAAGGATCATGTTAGAACATATTTTAATGATGGAAATTAATATGCATGTGCAGGAGTTCAAAGAAGCAAAAATGAACTATTGGAACTGCTATGTCGAACAAGGAAGGATATCATTCTCAAAGGAAGTTGCCCTAAATACTCACGATTCACAAGGAAAGAATCAACTCTACATCAGCAAAACAGGATTAACTCCATGATTCTAGGAAATCATATATGCCGTAATGGAATAAAGATCCAACACAATCCGTGATTGACGAGTTAGATCAAATCACTAAAACCAATTAAAGCTAGAGGATCCGGACGGCAATCAAGATTGGAAGGTCCAAAAATCAAGGAAGAATTCTGTCAAACCCGTCATTTGCCAAAGGAAAAGATCTGAAGAGAAGCAACGGCTAGTACTTTATTCTTGGAGAGAATCAACTCTTTACAAGGATCAAAACCCTTGGGTTGACAAGCCTTCACCAATCATCCTTGTATAAATTCATAGTGCAACTCCCTCCTTAGTATACTTTGATCAAACAAAAATAACTCTCTTCAATTTACTGCAAACAAGCATAGTAGCCTATATAGATCTACTATGTAAAAAGTCAGGGATAGAAAGAGAGCACACAACTGGTGAGGCATTGTATCAAATGAGTGCTAGAAAACTGAGTGACAAATATCAAATCTGNATCTGATGTGTAATAAGTCAGGGATAGAAAGAGGGTACACAACTAATGAGGCATTGTATCAAACGAGTAATAGAGAACATGAGCGATATACATCACATCTATACTCGAAAGAAAACTCATTTTCTCGAAGAGAACTCCCTTGCAACCCAAGGGGACTGGATTAGGATTCGCATTGAATCCGAACCAATAAAAAAATTCTGGTGTCTTTAATTTCTACATTTACTTTCTGCACATTACTTCCTGTTATTATATCTGCTATATTACCGTATTCAGTCGACTACTATGGTTACAAATCAACTTATAAGAGATTAATTTTAATAATTTAAAATTCAACCCCTCCCCCCTGTACTTTCAATTGGTATCAGAGCTTGGCTCACACTTTTGCTTTTTGCTTAACAGCTTGTGAGAAAAAGATCATGGCAAATCAGGTTATTGTTGGAGCTCTATTTCAAGAAGGAACTTCTCAAGTAAGACCACCTTACTTCAATGGACAAAATTTCTCCCACTGGAAGATCCGCATGGTATTCTTCACCGAAGTATACGATGTCAAAGTATGGAGAGTTATCAGGAAGGGAAACTACCCATTGCCTGCCAGCACTCCACCGCTCGCTGACCCTGATGATATAGACTCTTACTCAAAGGAGCAATTGGAAGTTGTACAGATAAACCACAAGGCAAGGAATCTGCTTCACAATGCAATAAGTGGTGAAGAATATGAAAAGATTTCTAGTTGTAATACTGCCAAAGAAATGTGGGACAAACTCGAAGTTACCTATGAAGGTACCAACAAGGTAAAGCAACCCCACATAAATATGCTAGTTCACGACTATGAACCATTCTCAATGAAGGAAGGAGAATCCATCGAAGAGATATTTGCTCGGTTCAGTAAAATAATCAGTGACTTAAAAGCTTTTGGCAAACCATACACCAGTGGCGATCAAGTTAGGAAAATTCTCAGAAATCTACCAACCACCTTGCAGACTAAGGTTGTCACTTTGGAATCTCAAGATCATAACAAGTTATCATATGATGAACTACGAGGAGAGCTCATTGCTTTCAAAAGAACGCATCTGAAGAAGAAAAATCAAGAGGAGAAGAAGAAAAATGTTGCATTCAAAGCTACTACTGAAGCTGCTGAGAATGAAATTGATGATCCTGAAGTTCTACAAGAGGAAATCGCTATGATGTCTAGAAACATGGATGGATTAATGAGAAGATATAGAAATACAAAGAAAGGAAGATTTCCACCAAGAAGATCCAGACAATAAAATGAACAAGACATACTTGACTCCAATGGAAAATGCTATAAATGTGGAAAGTTTGGGCACATCCAAGCGGAGTGTCCAGAACTGAGGAGAAAGATCTCCAGAGGATTCAACAAGAACAGATCATTTGGAAGCTTGAGTGATGAGGATGACTCAGACCATGAAGAGATAGAAAATCTCTGCTTCATGACAATTCTAGAAAACGAGATCAACAAAACTTTAGGGTGCTGGATAGATGAAGACGATTCAGACAATGAAAACTGTTTTATGGCAAAAGGAGAAACTAGCGAGTTAAGATCTTATGACTGTGAAAGATGCAATGAATTACAAGACATACTTGACTCCACCCTAAAAGAGTCTCAAAAGATAATGAATGAACTTAAGAGACTCACCAGGGAATTCAAAGACTGGAAACTCAAACATGAAGTAAGTGAAATTGAAAAAGACGTACTTCAAAAAGAGTTTGAGTAATTGCAAATGCAATTTAACAGCTTGCGCAAATCCACTAGTCACAGCTCTGATAGGTCAAACAAGACGACTTACAAGTCTGCTAGAAAAGAACCAATCAGAACTAGATCGACTAGCCGGTCAAACCAATCGACTTACAAGTCAACTGGAAAGGAATCAGCAAATCCCATGACTGCTAATTCCAACTCTTATGAAAGACCTGAAAACAGGTCTGGGGTTAAATGTCATTATTGTAACAGGAGTGGGGATAAATATTCTGGTTGTCACTTTCATAAATCTCATATGTCCGGATGGGTTTGGAAACCTAAGAACTCCGAATCCAGTAACACTAACTCACCGGGACCCAAGCAAGCTTGGGTACCTAAAAGAAAGTAATAATTCTGTAATGCAGGAACACCATACAGTAAAGCGCAAAGGAAAATGGTATCTAGATAGTGCGTGTTCCAGTCACATGACAGGTGACCAAAGCCTGTTTAAGAAAGTTACAAAGATTGACGGAGGAAGCGTCAAACTTAGAGATGATTCAAGAGGAAAAATAATTGGCACTGGAACTATTCCTTTCAACAACAGCTGTGACATTACTGAAGTATATCTGGTTGACGGATTAAACTATAATCTCCTCAGCATAAGTCAACTCTGTGACTCAGGATATGAGGTAAAATTTAAGAGAACTGGATGTGCCATCGAAGACGAATCAGGTAAAATAATTCTTCCTGAAAAAAGGTACGGAAATGTTTATATACTTGATGGTTTCGAAAATATAAATGGTCATATCTGCCTAACCTCTATGTGTGATGATCCCTGGCTATGGCACAGAAGACTAGGTCATGCTAGCATGCATCTAATTAAGAAATTATCCAAACATGGTCTACTCATTGGGTTACCTAAATTGAATTTTTCTAGGACTCACATTTGTGATGCATGTGAGATGGGTAAGCAAACTAGAAACTCTTTCAAAAACAAAGACATAGTGTCTACCTCAAAACCATTGCAATTACTTCATATGGACTTATTTGGACCTACTAGAACTGCTAGCATAGGAGGTAAGAAATACGTTTTTGTTATTGTTGATGACTTTTCACGTTTCACTTGGGTAATTTTCCTGTCTCACGAAGATGAAGCCTTAAGAAAATTTGAAGTTTTCTGCAAAAGGATTGAAAGAGAAAGAGGTTATCCAATATCCATAATCCAAAGTGATCATGGAGACGAGTTCGAAAGCAAGGCATTTGAAGATTTCTATAATGATCAAGGCTACACTCACAATTTCTCTGCTCCTCGCTCACCTCAACAAAACAGAGTTGTGGAAAGAAAAAATAGAACTCTTCAAGACATGGCAAAAACCATGCTGTTAGAACATTCTCTGCCAAATTATTTCTGGGCTGAAGGTGTGAGTACTGCATGCCACATTCTCAATCGGTGTCTCATAAGGCCCATTCTGAAAAAGACTCTATATGAACTCTGGAAAGGTAAGCGTCCTAACATCAGTTACTTTCATCCATTTGGAAGCAAGTGTTTCATTCATAACAATGGTAAGGAAAATCTTGAAAAATTTGATCCAAGAAGTGACGAAGGTATTTTTCTTAGTTATTCTTTAAATAGCATATCATTTAGAGTTTTTAATAAACGTACTTTGTGCGTTGAAGAATCAGTTCATGTTATTTTTGATGAAAATAATCCCTTGGTCGAGAAAGGCATTAATGCAGGTGACGAAGATCAAACTCAAGAAGTTCAGGACAAAGGAAAATCATAGAAGTCAACTAGTCTCACAGATGTAGTCGAGTCGACTAAACAAGTTAGCAACAACACTCCAGAACAACTTGTGGAGTCGACTACTAGAACTGTTCGACTAAATGAGTGAGAAATGAAACTAAATATCCACAGAAATATATCATAGGGGATCCAAACGAAGGAATGAAGAACAGGGCTGCCCTTAAAAAGAAAGAAAATATTTCTCTGATCTCTCAAACATAGCCAAAAAGGTAGAGGAAGCTTTGAATGAATCGAGCTGGGTAAAAGCGATGCAAAATGAATTAGATCAATTCAGCAAGAATCAAGTATGGAAGCTGATACCCCGACCTGAAAATGTTTCCGTCATCGGAAAAAAATGGGTGTTCAGGACTAAATTGAATGAAGAAGGACAAGTCATAAGGAACAAAGCCAGATTAGTTGCTCAAGGCTATTCATAATAAGAAGGAGTCGACTACGATGAAAGTTTTGCTCCAGTAGCTCGATTAGAGTCTATACGAATCTTGTTAGCGTGTGCATCATTTAAAGGATTCATATTGTTTCAAATGGATGTCAAAAGCGCCTTTCTAAATGGATTCATCGAAGAGGATGTTTTTGTGGAACAACCTCCAGGCTTTGAAGACTCAAAATTTCCTTATCATGTGTACAAGCTTACTAAGGCCCCATACAGACTGAAACAGGCTCCACGTGCTTCGTATGACAGAAGATGCAGATTTAGCAGGTGATAAAGAAGACAGGAAAAGCACGAGTGGAACTTGTCAATTACTAGGAAAGGCCTTAATATCCTGGAACAGTAAAAAGCAAGCATCAGTCGCCTTGTCGACTACTGAAGCTGAGTACATAGTCATTGGTCAATGTTATGCACAACTGCTGTGGATGTCCCATCAATTGGGTGACTATGAACTCTCCTTTAAACCTATGCAAATATTTTGTGATAATTCTAGTGCAATTCGTCTTTCTAAAAATCCTGTGCATCACTCTAGAGCAAAGCATATAGACATTAAACATCATTTTATTAGAGATCATGTTCTTAAAGGTGACATGGAATTAGCTTTTGTTGGCACCTCTACTCAATTAGCTAATATTTTTACTAAACCATTGTTGGAAGATAGATTTTGTTCTTTGAGAGAATTACTTGGCATTATTTGTTTTTCAAAAAATTATTAGAACCAAATTGTTACTTTTCAAAAAACTTGTCATAATTGCTTTTTTTTCAGTGCATTAATTACACCGTCAGTCTTTTCCCTCTATTTTTAGTATGTTTTCCATCAGTTTGCAGCCGAAGTTGGAAAGCCAATCATCACGTCGCTTCATCTGACACTTTTCCTTCTCTGTACTCAACCGTCAAATCTCTTCTCTTTAAGTTAGTCCTTTTCCGTCTCTTTCATCTCCACCATCTCCCTCAACCTCTACCAACTCCCTCATCAACCTGTACCAACCCTCTCTTCTTCCATGGCAAAATCTTCCAAAAACCCCTCTGCTTCCACCAGGAAAAGTACCCACTCAAAACAGGACCCTCTTCCGTGCCTCCTGAACAAGTAGACTTAGGGTCTGATCGTTCTGAGGGCTGTTCTTCTCAAGGAGGGTAATCTGAAGACTCCCAACTTTTAGGTGACAAAGACTCTGGAAAGTGTCCCATGGAGGATCTTCCTGCTTCTACTCCGAAGAAATCAAAGTTCGATTTCTCTGCCTCTCTCGAATCCGACCTAAATTTCTGGGACACCCCAAATAGGGGTTTCTTTATTTCTCTTAAGGACAAGCCCATCGCCCATGGTAGAGTGGTAGATCTCGATCTTATGGAGTCTCTCAACTGTAAGGTAAAGGACCTTTTCGTGTATCAAGGGTGGGATAAATTTCTCTCTAATTCTCCGCCTAAAGTGTATGAACCCCTCATCCGTATGTTTTATGCTAATCTTCGCTCTCGTAAACCTGATAGGCTTGAAACTCTTGTTCTTGGTAAATGCAGTGTTCTTGATTGTGGTTTGTTCGACTCCCTTTTTCTCTGTCGTTGCTCTGGTTTCCCGACTATCTTTAAGAATGTCTGGCCTGAGGATTTTGAAATCACCTTTCATCAGGCTAAATAGTGTATTGCAGAAAATCCTTCTGAAACCCTTCCCAATTAATTAGGTCTCAGTGATGTTAGCTTTGAAACTAGGGTTCTTGCTCACATTGTTGCAACCACTCTCCTTCCCAGAACTGGTTCCTTCTCAACCCTCTCTCAACGGGACAACTTCTTTGTCTACTGTCTTATCTCCAACCTCGAAGTCAAGTTGTCCTCCTGGGTCATAAATTTTACGATTGAGAGTGCTGAAGATCCAACCAGTCTTCGTTACGGTATGGCCATCACCCACATTCTGGAAGCTCATCAAATTCCTCTTTCATACTAACCCTCTGTTTTTGTGTACAAGTGCTACAACTCTAGAGCCTTCTTTAGTATAGGGTATGTGAGTATCAAGGGTGTCTGGGTCAAGAAAGGTGATAGTGATGCAAAGCCAACCCCTTTGGAATCCAAGGCTTCGTCTGTTGTTCTTCCCTCTCCCATTCCTGCAGACCTAAATGAAAAGTTCAGCTCCATTGACTCTCAACTCTTAGACATCAAGACTCTCCTGTCCGCCACACAATCGACTGTGGATGCTATTCATGCTATTTCTAAGGAAACAGGGTCAGATGTGTCCCAAATCAGGGTGGATGTGAAAAGGGTAAGGGAGAATGCGGTTGAAGCCTTCAAGGAGGTGCATGACAAGCTGGATGGAATGAGCGTTGCTGCCAACACCAGCTTTGAATAGTTGAAGAAGGCAATCTCCAACACTCTTACCTAATTTCTGCGTCGATGAGATAGATGTGGTCTACAGACAATTTTCCTTTGTTTTAAACTTGTTTTGGCTGTGGTTGGGCTATGCCTGTGGATGTTTTTTTCTCTTTTGCGTATGTGGATATTATTTTTGCTACTCCCTCTTTGCTGATTTCAAAAAAGGGGAGAATATGTATCTTCTGGACTAGTAACGCTCTATGTGAAGGTTCAAGTCGATTATGCATATACTTTCTATTCGTTATACAGGTTAAGTCGACTATGCTACATACATAGATAGTATCTCTTATTCTTTGAACTGGTTAAGTCAACTATGTTGCCCATGCATAGTCAATAATATATAGGTAAAAGTCTACTGCACACATTGAGGGGGAGATCAAGTTCAGTTGACTAAACATATTGAGGGGGAGCCAAGTCGGCCAGTCCCAAACAGGGAAGTCAACTGTTGTTTATCCCTTTACATATATGTATATTATTTTGCCACCATCAAAAAGGGGATATTGTTAGAACATATTTTAATGATCAAAATTAATATGCATGTGCAGGAGTTGAAAGGAGCAAAAAGGAACTATTGGAACTGCTATGTCGAACAAGGAAGGATATCATTCTCAAAGGAAGCTGCCCTAAATACTCACGATGCACAAGGAAAGAATTAACTCTACATCAGCAAAACGGGATTAACTCCATGATTTTGGGAAATCAAATCTGCCGTAATGGAAGAAATATTCAATGCAATTCGTGATTGTCGAGTTAGATCAAATCACTAAAACCAATTAAAGCTAGAGGATCCGGACGGCAATCAAGATCGGAAGATCCAAAAATCAATGAAGAATTCTGTCGAACCCGTCATTTGAAAGGAAAAGATCTGAAGAGAAGCAATGGCTAGTACTTTATTCTTGGAGAGAATCAACTCTTTCCAAGGATCAAAACCCTTGGGTTGACAAGCCTTCACCATTCATCCTTGTATAAATTCATAGTGCAACTCCCTCCTTAGTATACTTTGATCGAACCAAAATAACTCTCTTCAATTTACCGCAAACAAGTATAGTAGCCTATATAGATCTGTTGTGTAACAAGTCAGGGATAGAAAGAGAGCACACAACTGGTGAGGCATTGTATCAAACAAGTGCTAGAAAACTGAGCGATAAATATCAAATCTGTACTCGAAAGAAAACTCATTTGCTTGAAGAGAAATCCTTTGCAACCCAAGGGGACTGGATTAGGATTCACATTGAATCCGAACCAGTATAAAATTCCTCGTGTCTTTAATTTCTACATATTACTTCGAATTTCTCTATGTGCAAGATTTCCATATTCAGTCGACTACTAAAGTTTTAAGTCAACTTATTATGATTAATTATATACAATTCACCCTTCCTCCCCCCATGTACTTTCAGATCATACAAGAAGTTGAGCTCGATGATGCGGAGTGGATGAAAAGTCGTTAGGAGCAACTAGCCCTTATAGACTGAAAGGGAATCAATGAAGTCTGCCATGGTCAACTCTATCAGAACAGAATGTCCAGAGTCTTCAATAGAAAAATCAAGCCAAGACACTTCACACCGGGGCAATTGGTGTTGAAGGAAATTTTTCCACATCAAGATGAATCTAAAGGGAAGTTCTCTCCCAACTGGCACGGACCATACATGGTCCACCGGATCTTGTCAGGAGGAGCCCTCAAACTTGCAGAAATGGACGGAGAAGTCTAGCCAATTACTATGTGTAATCTTTATGCTTTCCTTATATGATTTAAATTAAAATACGCATGACCCGATTACTGTTTAAGAGGGGATACGTAGGCAGCCCTATGGGTTTGGTCACAATTTAATAAAAATTTCATTTTCCCCCGCAATTGGAAACTGGGGCAGAATTTTGAGGAGGACCCTCAAAATTCTGAAGTAATTTTAGCTGATCGCCACACGAGAAACAATCAGAAATGTCAGCTCATCAAACTGGGGAAGAATTTTGAGGAGGACCCTCAAATTCCATAGCAAGAGAGGTTGCAATGTCCCGAACCACGTCACGGTCATCGGTTCGTCTAAATGCTATTTTTAATTACACATTTATGTCTTACATTTACAAAATCATGCATGTTCATTATTGAAACTGCTTTGTTTAGAAACGTTACCTCAATGATACGGACGGTATCACCAGGTCAAAGCTAAAGTCAAGCAAAGCCAGCGGAGATACGAACTAACCTCCCCCTCACAAAACTCACAATTTTTCTTTGGATATAGGCACTAGGATTGCAAAATCCTTAAACATACTGTACGCCCAGGGGACAAACATTGTTCTCAGAACCGTTGCACTTACCAACATTTGCTATCATCACACACCAGTAATGCTCCTTAGTCACAATGCTCATAGTAATCACAATATCGCAATCTGCTATCAGCTAAGAAAACTCTACTGTCATTTGTTATCTTATTTCTTACATAAGGCTACCATTCTGCCTTTCGAGACTAAACGTTGTCTCCATCTGCATTTGCATTGCATAAGGCTACTATTCTGACTTCCAATTTGCATAAGGCTACCATTTTACCTTCCGAGACTAAATGATGTCTCCATCTCCATCTGCAATGCATAAGGCTACCATTCTGCCTTTCCAATTCGCATAAGCCTACTATTATGCCTTCCAAGACTAAACGTTATCTTCATCTGCATTTGAATTACATTAGGCTACTATTCTGCCTTCCAATTTGCATAAGGCTACCATTCTGCCTTTCGAGACAAAACGTTGTCTCCATCTGCACCTGCTTTGCATAAGGCTACCATTCTGCCTTCCGAGGTTAAGCACTACCTCCATCTGCATTCACATCTTTGCATAAGGCTACGATTCTCCCATTCGAGGTTAAGCTCTACCTCCATGTGCATTTGTATCAATGCATCATGCTAGTCTCTTACATTTTGAGGCTAGACTCTGCCTCTAATTTTCCTTGAAACTAAGCGGTATCTCAAGCACTATTTATCTCTCTTCTTTTACGGGCTAAGCTCTGCCTTTCAATTCGCAAGACTGAGCTCTGTCTTGTCCGCATCATACTACTGCATCCTTTATAGGCTGAAATATTACTAACTCATCCGAAGGCATCATCATTCAGAAAAACCATCCTCATAGCCCAAGAACACCATGTCATGGCCTGAGGAACTCTTTGAATCTTTTGCATATCATTATTTAAAGGCGTCATGGTTCGGGGGAACCATCCTCATAGCCCGAGAACATCATTTCATGGCCTGCAAATCCTGCACCAAACAACTCATGGCCCAGGACATCATGGTCTGAGGACGCTAGTTCTAACCGTCCAAAGACAACATGCATGGTCCAACGGGAATTTCCATCATCTTTAAATTATACAATATACATATGTACCATTTATTGGAAGGTAACCCAGGGAGCAACGGCTATCCCATCAAGAGAGACCCCGCTCCAGTTTCCAAGCCATATCAAACCTCACCATTCCTATAAACCGTTCACTCCCCGGCCCAAGATGTTGCGTCCGCTCTTGAGATGACTTCACCAGTACACTTCGCTGATGAATCCAGAACTACACATGGCCTGATTCCTGTAGCATCACGACCCCATTTCCAAACCCGATCGTGATGGCGCCTCTCGTGAAGACAAGGCCAACCAACTAACCCAATTCGTCTCTTTCACAATTATTAAACATAAATGAATGGATAAATACGACTTAATGGCATTAATAACTGATATTTACAATCCAACACAGCCCGACTGGGGTGTCACAAGTCACGAGCATCGAAAGAAATCTGAACACAACTACAGGGCCAATAATATAAAAATGAGATTTAGAATCAAAAGACGAAGTCCGGTACCGCGAACGCCGGCGGTCACCTTGCTCAGCTACGATAGCAAAATCCTCAATCAGCTCAACCCGCTATTGGGTAACAATTTTCTGCAACTGCACGTGAGGTGCAGGGAGTAAAGTGAGTACTCCAACTCAGTGAGTAATGAGAGTATATAATAACTGAGCAGCACGAAATCACGTAAGGCACTCCATCATGCTATACAGAACAGTGCAACCCTTTGAGAAAATCATAAAACTGTGAAACCCTTTAGAAAATACCTAGGCTCAGTTAAAACCTCTTTTGAAAATATCTTTTTCAACAGTAAAGAAAATGAATGCGAAACTGATAGTGCAAGTCAGCACATAAGTTAGCCCCTTGGGCACAGTACTCCACTAACAAATAACACCAGGGTATCTGGTAAACATTGCAAGAAGTAGCACGGTTGCCAATGAAATGAGAGTGCTGAATGTCATGCCACGTAGTACAACAGGAACCAATGCATGAATGCAATGCAATGCATATGACCGATGCGGCGCGCAGCCCGATCCATTTGGGTGCCCGCGCTCACTGTGGGGGTTCAGACTCTAGAGGGGCTCCTACAGCCCAAGCGCAATATCAATGTAACACCGCTGCGACATGCAGCCCGAGCCATCCATATATCCAGAAATCACCATAACACTGCTACGGCGCGCAGCTTGATCCATGCTCAGTCCAGAAATGCACATAAGCCACTTGGGCACTATTAAAATCATAATTCTCAGCTCAAAACGTCAATAAAATATTTTTAAGTTTTCAAATCTTAGAAAAATAACTGAGTTTGCAAAACAGTAATAAAAACCCTGGACCGAGATCAAATAATATGCAAAGTAATGCGAAAACAGTGATATCAATCCCTGAAGGATTCACATAGTTGGCACGAAGCCCAAACATGGCAATCAGCCCAATATTATGATGATAACAAGTATTTTCAGTCAAATATGCGGCAAAAATCAACAACCGGGACGGACCGAGTCACAATCCCTAATGGTGCTCTACCCCACGCTCATATTCGGCGTGCAAGTCACCTCAATACAACACTATGATGTGCAAATCCGGGGTTTCAAACCCTAAGGATATCATTTACAAGTATTACTCACCTCGAACCGATGAAATCTTTAGCCCGCGACGCCTTTGCCCCCTCAAATCGGCCTCCATGCGCGTCGTATCTAACAAAAATGAAAGCGAATACATCACAATATGCTAAGGAAACAATACCCAATCGAAAACAATCGAGAAATAGCAAAGATCTCGAAACTAGAAAAACCCGAGCCCCGGGCCCACTTCTCGAAAAATTACAAAATTCACATCATCAGATTTCTTATCTCGCCACGAGTATAACCATGCAAAAATTATCCAATTCCCATAACATTTCGACCCTCAAGTCCATCATTCTATCTAAGAGGGTTTTCTATACTTTTCCAACAAAATTCGCGGATTAAACACCAAAACTAGTGATAGATTCAAGTTATACAACCAAAATTGAGTTAAGAATACTTACCCCGTTGTTCTCTCCAAAAATCTCCCGAAACATCACCTTATCCGAGCTCCAAATCATTAAAAATGGCAAATAGGACGAAGTTTGGACTTTATTCTGCTGCCCAGGGATTTGTTCTTCGCGTTCGCGGTCCTCCTCTCGCGTTCGCGAAGAACAAAGTTCCAAAAATTCATTTTCCAAACTCTGCTCGAACAGCCTCTAGTTTAGTGGTCATAAATTTTTACACAAAACTCCAAATGACAATTATAATATTTTTCTGGAAACTAAATTCAAAGAGCTACAACTTTTGTTTTTGAATCATCTCCAAATTCATTGTAGATTGAGAGACACGAGCCTCCAAAGTAAAATTGCCTCTTCTTCGCAAATGCGAGGCTCTCTTCGCGAACACGAAGAACAAAAACCCAGAAGCCAAATCCTTCTTCGCGAACGTGAAGAACAATACCAGATACCAGCTTCAGCCATTGCAAAACAGCCCGAAATGATCCGAAACCACCCTGAAACACACCTGAGGCCCTCGGGACCTCAACCAAACACGCCAACATATCCCATAACATTATGCAAACTTGTTCCAACCTTCAGAATTCTCAAAACAAAATTAAAACACCAAATTTGCATCGGATTCAAGCCTAACAATTTCAAGAACTTCCAAATTCCATTTTTGATAAAAACGCAACCAAACCACGTCCGAATGACATGAAAATTTGCAGACAAGTCCAAAATGACATAACGAAGCTACAGCAACTCTCGGAATTCCATTTCGACCCTCGGATCAAAATCTCACCTCTCAACCGGAATTCGCCAAAATACTAACTTCGCCAATTCAAGCCTAATTCTACACCGGACCTCCAAAATCAATTCTGATCGCACTCTTAAATCACAAATCATCACTCGAAGCTAAGCAAATCACCAGAAATCACATCCGAGCCCTATAACTCATAAGTCAACATCCGGTTGACTTTTCCAACTTAAGCCTTCCTTAAAGAGACTAAGTGTCTCATTTCTTATCAAAACCAAACCAAATCAACTATAACACACCACATACCGATAACGAAATATGAAGAAGCATAAAATGGGGGAAACAGAGCGGTAACTTATGAGACGACGGGTCGGGTCGTCACATGTAGAACTAGGGATATGTAGGCATCTCAGAAGCCAGGGTATAGCCAAATTTCTCAAACCATTTCGCTCGGTCAAAATTGGCCATCATTTCCTTACCCGAAAATGCTTTCATCCTTCGCCGGTAAAGAGGGGCAGCTGTTCATACCCAATTTTTTCTTATATATTTTAAATTTGAAAAAATAACTTAAAAATAACATACATATGCATATATAAGCATGCGCAAGGTTTACTATTTTTCCCATAATTTTAAGGGTTTAAATGGATTTATTTTCTCACTTTTTATCCATAAAATCCCCAATAATTATTTCCAAAATTATTGTTTTGATAATTTATCTATTGGATTTCTATATTTATGCCAAAATATGGCTAAGGTAATTTTTAAATATTTTTACAATTACATTTAGTATATTTAAGGCTAAATTATATATAATTGCAATGTTAGACCATTTTAAGATATAATTAAATTCTATATGCATAAAATTGGACCCCGTATTTTTAAATCGGTAATTATGTATTTTAAATAATTTTTGGCACATTAATTCATTTTCCAGAAATTATCTATTATTTTTTTATAAATTAAATAGGGGAAAATTGGCTATTTAAATAACAGACAAGTTTGGCTTTCAATTATAGCCAAAATTGGACTCCTTTCTAGCCCAATTTCACACCCAAATCACCTGACCCATACTCTATTAATGCCTACCCAAACCTGGAACCCATTTACCTGGTTAAATTCGGAAAACCTTTTCCTTTTTAATTTCACCCGACCCCTAACCCTAGTCTCATAATTCAGAGACAGCCGCCCTCAAACTCTCTCATCTCCTCTCTTCTCTCTCGACCTAACCCTAATCGTCTTCAACCGCCGCCTCATTCTCCAGGCTTCTATGCTGCCAACCCTCAACTCTTAATCCTTCAATAGGTCTCTTATCGCCTTTCTCATCATCTCTAAGACCTTTAAAGATCTTTGGCCATGACGATTTGAACCTAGGGTTTCTGCTTTCATGTTCGAGGCTTCTCTACTGTTATTTTAAGCAAAATCACACCATATGTGTCACGTTTTGTGAAGTTGCAACAAGTTCTTTTGATTTTATTTGGGTTTCCTTTGTGAAACCCTAACTCTCATCTGAATCTTTCAAGAGCTGTGCTATTTGTTCTTTTAATGCTTTGGGCCTGTTTCCTTCTACGATTTTCTCGTTCTCGAGTTTTTTCTGAAAGATCTTTTACTTTGAACCGTTTTACTCTCTCTAAAAACTAGGATTTCTCGGAGTTCTTTTACGCATGTTCTAACTGATTTCTTTATGATTAAACCATTTTTCCATGTTTATTTTGACCGATTTTTTGCTCTTACTTCTTTTAACTTGACTCTATTAAAAGCCCGATTTTTTTAAGAGTTTCATTACTTTGTTTCTATGAATTTCAACATGATTTTCCTTACTTCGCTTCTATGAGTGTTAGCATGCTTCCTTTACTTCATTTCTGTGTGTTAGTCTACTTACTTGATTGTTGTGATTAGCCTACTTATTTCACTTCTGTGTGACTATGATCACTTTGTTTGTTCAACTCTTGTTTGTTTCTGTAACTATGCTTAGAATATGTTTTCCTGCTACTGTGAACCTCCTCTATTTATACGTTGAAAGTGCAAAGTCATGACTCCCTATTGATTGATTCTGGTTTCCTAAATTGATGGTGATTGAAAAAAAAATTCTTTCAAAACCCTAAAAGCTTTGCCCCATCTATTAAGTTGACTAATTTCCTTACCATATTTGCTATGGTACTTATTTCTACTGAGTTGTGTACTTAGTCAAGGCTTTATGAATTTGGTCCTAATCGACTACTCTATGCTACTGAATCTTGACACTTCCTTATTTAGACATGCACTGATTTTTTCTTCTTTCCTTATATGATATTGAATCTTCCCATTTGATTTGATTCCCTTGACTTAAGTGGAGTATTGTCCTTGATATCTGGAATGACTGATTCTGAGTTCCTTAATTATTGGTGGACTTTGATTTTCACCTTATTTGCTACCTGCTTTCAAACTATAAATGCCTTAGTCTTTCATTAACACAGACACGAAAACAGTCATTTGAAATCCTCTCTCAAACAAAAAAAGAAAAACATTCTTCTGCTCTCTCTTTTCTCTGGTTATTTGATATTGTTCTAAGTCAGCTGGCTGCAACCCAAGGTTGATTACTCTACTCTCTTTCCCCCTCACTATGTGTTTACTATCTCTATACTGGTATGTTCTGATTTCAATTCAAGTCCCAAAAACAATATGTTTCTTTTACTGCTTTAGTTCATCATGTTCCTGATTTGTTTCTACCTATGGTTTTGTTGTTCAATATATAATTAATCTCTTTTGCTTTATCTAATTAATACTCCTGAATTTATGTCTTACAGCCTGCACCAAGTGCAAATAATTTCTGCCTGTTATGTGTTCACCATACATGCTCTACTTGTCCCTAGCCCCCAAGCGACCCTAGGTGAAGTTTTATTCTCTGAATGTTGCTGGATTTGTTTTACTGACCTGCTGTTTGTTTAACTTCACAAATGTTTCAGAAGCTGTTTTACTAGACAACTCTCTTAATTACAAAACTATTTCATCTAATTCTCTTTTTAAACTGCTTTCTTGCAAAAACCTTTTCAAAACTATGTCAAGAACTCTCACTCTACTCTTAGACTACTAAGTTCTACCCCTTTTGTGTGAGCCTTGCCTTGGGAACCTTGAGCTCCCTCTGAACATGGACACACAAAAGCTGGCTATGAAATCTGGGTGTGAGCACTGTCCGGGATCCCTTGAGGTCCTTAGGGAACTCTGACACACCCAGATCTATGACCGATCGGTAGAGTTATGCACTCAGATTCTTCACAAATGCGAATAAAGGAAAATCCAACATAAATCAGAGACAAATTGATGAAACATATTTACATTAAGAAACGTTGATTACAAAAAGCCCATGAAGGGACCTTACACATGATTACAAGAGCCCGTGAAAGGTATTTACACAGAAACAAAGAAGCGAAAGTAACAACTCAAAATCTAATATGCTCTTGGGGGTACATCATTGGTAGCAATGCCTTCAAGAATCATTTCTTTTGGGCCCCACCTTGACCTTCCAAATGGCATGTTCAAGGATGAGGAACAAGCAGAAAATGATGATGAAGAAGTGGATGGGTGAAAAATTTGGCGAGCATAGGTCCCGCCAGTGCCACTATTGTGAAGCCACTTCTTGAGACGTTGCCCCAATGCGGGATGCAACAGTTAGTAGATGGAACCACCTCGCTCTACGGAAAGCAAAAGGATTGAAGCGTGCACCAGGTAGTTAAGAGAGATGAGTAAACGTTCATAGTTCGTATACCCTTTAATGCGAGGATAATTTGATATTTCTCTCTCATTATTCCAGGCCAACAACAACAACAACAAACTAGTCCAGTCCCACTCGTGGGGGAAAGCCCTGGGGAGGAGTCAAGGCATAACTGATGAAAGCACTGCCATATGACCTTACGTCCATAATTTTCAAACATAGGAAACAAGGTTGGATAAGGATCAAAAAAAGAAAGGAGCAGAAGATTAATGGAATGAGGTTTGGGTTCAAGAAAGCCCCCATTTATAGGAATATAGCAGCGTAACCGACAGCGCAATCAATGCCGTTTTTGAGAAATGTATCGACAGGAACAATCAATATTTTAGGGAGACAGATCAGCAGCAGCGTTATAACTTTGAAAAAATAAACTGAGAGTGTAATGAATGTTCCTAAGAAAGACATGTTGATGGGACGTCTCGGTTATCATAAAAGCTGATGTCATATACATGACATCATTACAGGAGGCTCGAGGAGATCAGTGTCAGAGTCGTTTCTTATCATTTTTATCTAAGAAACACGAGGACTATCTGTATGCGGTAAAAATCAGAGGGCTTGATTTTGTGATCATTAGAGCGCCTCAGGGAGACCACCCTCGGGAGGCTCAAAGTCTAGCTTGAAGCTTGCCCCTGAGGGTTCGTAATGATCGACTTTGAGGTAGTGCAAGCCAATGGGTGCGACGCACCAGTGGGAATTCCCAAGGCATACGATCAAAACTGATAAATCCTACAAGGGAAACACTGGTTTAAACCAGACTAGTAGGTACCTATTCCAGCTATGTATCTTTGTAATAATAAACTCATTTACTGTGATAGGATTTCCCTCCTTATATAAAGGGGATCCCTGGCATTTTGTAGAGAGGATCTAACACACAACATACTTCATTCAATACAAGAACATTCTTTCGGCTCCTTAACTCAAACATACTCTCTATTTTTGCTCTATTGTTTACATTTATTACTTTACTTACATTTATTACATCTCATCAATTGTTCTTCATTTGTTGCTTGTTATTGCTCATAAATATCCATAAGCATCGCCCTAATAGTTGTTAATCCTCTATCGACCACCCTTAGCCGGACATCTGACTTGGCATCGAGGCCCCGCATGTGCTAGCTCGAGGCCCCGATTCTCAATCGTTTGTTTGGTTTCTAAAGCCATCTTCAATCTCTTATCTTATTTTCTAACCTCATCACTTAGCATCTACTGCTTAACAACTAGCATAAAAATAGATCACGTATTTTTAAAACCACAAAATCAAAACTAATTGTTGTTATCATTTTCAAGGTAAACATGAATGTTATAGTCTACCCAAGTTCTCACACTACACGATCGCGAAAATTCCCACGCAATCGCGTAGAGCAAAGATTCCAACAGCTTAAAACATACTATGCGAATGCATCACCAGATTCGTGATCACGTACCATTGATTATTTAAACCAATGCAATCACGTCCATTCTCAAGCGACCGTAAAGTACAACAACATGAACTCCACTGCCACCTCACTTCCTCCTCATGAACGCGGCCTAGCCCACGCATTCGTGATGCATGGCCTGACGAAATTACGCGATTGCATACTCTAACTCACAAAAGAATAGGATAAAAATTCCACTGCCCCCAAACAAGCTTACGCGATCGCATAAGAGGAAACCAGCAACTGAAAGCACCAAAAATTTCTGCAATTTCAACAAGTCCAAATGTAGTTTGCTAAGCTCCCGGAATCTACCCGAGGCTCCCCAAACCTCAACCAAACATACTAAAAAGTCTTAAAATATTACACAAACTTAGTGGAGTCCTCAAAACACATCAAACAACAATTAAAACATGAATCATCCCCAATCCAAACTTAATAAACTTTAAAACTTCAAATTTCTACAACAGACGCCGAAATCTATCAAATCACATCCGATTGAGCTTAAATTTTGAAAGAAGTCATAATTGAAATTATAGACCTACTCCAATTTTCGGAATCGGAATTCGATCCTGATATCAAAACGTCCATTTTTGGTCAAACTTCGAAAAAATTTAACTGTCGCCATTTCAAGACTAATTAAGCTACATACCTCCAATTCACAATCCGTACACGCTCCTTAGTCCAAAATCACCCAACATAGCTAACGGAATAGATAAAACTCTATTCCGGAGTCGTCTTCACACAGTTCCAACTACGGTCAAAATCCTAGAACTTAAGCTTCTGTTTTGGAGTCTAAGTGTCCCAAATCACTTCGAAACAAGAAACAAAACCTCCCGGCAAGTCACATAGCAAAAAAAGATACGGGGAAAGCAGTAAATAGAGAATCAGGGCTACTCTCAAAACGATCGGCCGGGTCGTTACATTACATCAAATGAGTATTTAATGATAAGAATGTAATTGAATTGGCTAATTGGTGGAAATATTGGATAATTTAGAATGGTTGAAGGCTTGTTGCCGAATTGTGAAGATTAAATAGATATTTATGAATCTTTTCATATTTATTTTTATGTTGTTGGGATACCTAATGGTGGATATGGAATTGTTTGCGATATTTGAGTATTTTTTTTTATGGGAGTGGTGTAGTATTATTTGAAGCTTGAAGGTTCCGGTAAGTTGATTATGACTTACTCTTCTTGAGGGATTCTCTCTAAAAGCATGTTTTGAGTTAATATGTGACATTACTTATAAATGTGCATCCTTACTTGCGGGGACAAGCAGGAAGGATTTCACCATGAGTTTCTAAGTTTGTTGATTTTGAAGTATCATGTGATTTGATATAAACATCTTATTTTTAAAACGTGTTTGCAAGATGTCACTTGAGAAAAACGTTATAAGTTTTATTAAAACTTATGTGTTGGTAAGAGTATAAACTATTTGAGTGATAATGATACGTTTTTATAAAAAAGTATGTACTTTGAAATTTGAACAATGAAATATCACTTGTTGTATCTTTAAAAGATTGATGTTAAATTGCTAAATTCATTAACATGAAAAAAGTTATTCATTTGATTTTGTTCAAATGGTTTGAATTGACTATGAAAATCATGATTCAATAAAAATAGATCATCTGAGGCTATTAGGCTATGAATCTATTTTTGATATTCAAATATTTTGGGAGTTACTAGTGGAGACTAACGAGATTGGTTCAGACATTGAGTTTGTTATCATGGAACTTCATGTGTTGGTATATGAACACATTTCAAAGTTAAGCCGAGGTTTGTGGGATAAACTCACACATTAAGAGGGCAAATGATTATTACTTTAATTAATAAGGTTAAGTCGACCCAAAGGGCACTACGGAAATTCGCCTAGACTAGTAGGGTAAAATAATTATTGCTAGGTCGATCACCTAATAGTTGTTTATTATGGCGGTGTCGATATAGTACTCCCAGTGAAAGAAAAAAAAGACTTCTTATGTTTGGGCCTATGGAGCCGAAAGTGATTTCAAGGACTTAATGAAATGGAAATGGTTTTTTATGAGTTCTATTCAAAATCTTGGATTGAAATAAATATTCTAAGAATTTGTATCATGGATTATACTTTACTTGTATTTTCATTTGAATTATAAAGAGTATGATTTATATAATTTTTTATCACTTTATATCAAACATTGGTTGTATAGTGTTTGTAAACTCTTATCCCATGAACTTAAGTTAGAGAGTGCCTATGACACTTACTGAGTACCGTGGTGGTGTACTCAGACCTCTAAGGCCCCTCTACTGGGATCCTCTTACTTTACATATTTTAGGATGAGGGGTATGATATGTGGCAAGAAGATATGGATAGAATGACTTTCTTACCGAAGTATATGGTGAGGCACCACTCTTATTTCGATTCCTACAAAGTCTATGGAAATGTATCAAGTAGATTCCCTCTTATGCGGCGTGTCTCCAAACACTCTTATATCGGGGAGGCTACAAGAACATTTAGGGAGTTTCACTTTTTTCATAATCTAGATCATGCATTGTGCCTGAAATTAGAGACATGGTTCTCGAGTGTATTGATTACGTGGCGTGATAGATATATAAGTAAGGAGCACAAAGCTCAAGGTTCAAGATATTACACGTGCTGTTTGAAAAGTAGATGGGAAGTATCAGACTATCCATGACCGAAATGATGGGTTAAGGTCGAGAACATATTTAAAAAAATGATATAGTCGAGGTATACAACTATGGTGAGTGAGAATCATAAGTCGAATTCTGAGAACTCATGGAAAAGAAAGTGAGGTGATGATGTCTGTTAATACTGTCAGAGTTGAGCTAGAATGAAAGAAGAACAACACTGGAGGATGTGAAAAAGCGAACCTCAAAAGGGTAAGGCCCTAGTCTAGACTTAGATTCTTAGTCAAGATGTTAAGACGATTGTTCACTCCAATGGTCACCACTAATGATTATGGAAAAGGTACAAAGAGAAAAAATACAATGGTTCCAAGATAAATGGGAAGGCTGTATCTCAAATTATCGTGATGAGATGTTGAGAATTGGTAAGAATCGAATTAGTAAGAGAATGTGAATCAATCAAGTTTATAGCAATCACATTTTAACTTATAAGAATGAAGATATATTTGGGATAATATCAAGAATGACCAAATACATCTCTAAAAAAATAGGGTGTAAAGAAACCTTCTAGGCTTTCAAAAGGTGAACAAGTCAAGATACAAGAGATGATCTTCACTCTCACTATAGATTGGGAGACTCAATATGACGAGGCCGTTATTATGGTAATGTCACATGTAAGGAAATGAATCGTAAGTAATTAAGTGTCAAGTATGGTCACACGTTCAGGGTATTCGGAGCATGTCATAACTGTAAGAAGGGTAGGTGAACCTTGATGCATCCTAGATAATGAATGAGATACTAATGGATGTTAACACTTAATGATGCATACCAAGGTATGCATGGATGAGATAGGTGGACTTAAATGGATAAGTGAAAATAATAATAATAATAATAATAATAATAATAATAATAGTAGTAGTAGTAATAATAATAATAATAATAATAATAATAATTATTATTATTATTATTATTATTATTATTATTATTATTATTATTATTATTATTATTATTATTATTATTATTATAATAATAATAATTATTATTATTATTATTATTATAATAATAATAACAATAACAATAACAATAACAATAACAATAACAATAACAATAATAATAACAATAACAACAAGAATAACAATAAGAATAACAAGAATAATAATAATAATAATAATAATAATAATAATAATAATAATAATAATAATAATAATAATAATAATAATAATAATAATAATAATAATAATAATAATAATAATAATATACACAAAGGTGTGACTTGGAATGGTACAAGAAGCAACATAGGTTACTAGTGATAGTAAAATAATGTGGAATGACAACCTTGAGTTTGACTAGTTGGGATAAACCTTATTTTATCCTTTTGAACTTGTGAGAATTGAGAATTTTCAAAGGTGAGCTCCGAAGTACCTATACATGTATCAAGTAGATCGATTAAATTAAGATTTCACAGACCCTTAATAATTAAGAGAAATAAATATTTGAAACGATGTATGAGGCAAGATAACAATTTATGGCAAGTTGTCAATATTATATATGATGTTGGAGCTGGGCTCCAAACTATAAGAGCTGCTTTTTATTTTTCTCAGAGCAGTCTGATCACTTTTTTTTTATGAACTGGAGAATGTATTGACAAGTGAAGATGTCCATAGAGGAGGGCATAAACCAAACCTCTCAGAGGAAAGTTGGGATGGACTAAGTCCATCCATTACAATTTGACTAGTCCAACAAGAATTAGGAGGGCTGCTCCTTAAACAGATTAGCTTACAAAACAAAGGAACTAAGAAAGATCACTCAGCCTGGATCAAAAATAAAGGTCCTCTTTCTTACCCTGATTTTGAAATTTGGCATCCCTTTCTCGTCATTCTTCAATAAGGATATAAACTGCCTTGGAAGATTTATAGCGTCGGTGAAGAACTGACTTTTCCTCTCTACTTCAGCTTTATTAGCTAGGAGGTCTGCTGGGATGTTACCTTCTCTGAGTGTGTGAACATAATGAAAATTTCCAATTAGATTCATTGCTTGAATCGCTGAGATATCATCCTTTATATGCCAAGTAGTAGAAATTTCTCCTCTTATCATCTGGATAACAACAAGAGAATCTGACTCAAATGTCAACCTGTTGAAGCCATGATCTAAGCACCATCTAACTCCAGTTTTGATTGCTTGAGCTTCAGCTGAATTGTTTGAGCAACTACCAAGGTAAACCGTGAAAGCCATGATCAAACGTCCGAGATGATCTCTTAACACCCTTCCACCTCCTGCATTACCTGGGTTTCCTTTGCTACAACCATCAACATTTAATTTGAATTCCCCAACACTCGGTTTATTCCATCTCACAGGAAGAATGTGTAGTTGAGGTTTGATTATGTCTACCAATTGACATATCCTCGGGAAAGAAGACATAAAATGCAGAGAAGGAAATTCAGTAGAAAGCAACAGTTGCATCAAGTAGGTAATTTGACCAATGATTCTATGAATTGAACTTCTGATACCCTCATATTTGTAGGTACATCTATATTTCTATATTTTCCAACAGATAATAGAGGGGAGACATTGCAATTTCATGTCATGAACTTTGTTTTGTGGTTTGACGAGCCACCATCTGATGAATTTGGCCCGAATACCACCAACAGAATTAATAGACAATCCACAAGCATCTTGAAAATATTTCCAAACTTTTAGAGCCACATTACTATCACAAAATAAATGGTTTGTAGTTTCCATATTGCTATTGATGCAGCAATAATATTTTGAGGGCCCATGAACCCCAAACCTGATCAAAGAGTCATCAGTTGCAAGCTTACCATTTAGTAATCTATAACATGAAAAGATACTTTAAAAGGTAGATTACGGTGCTAGATCTTAGTTGTAGTGAAGGAAGAGCCACTAGATTTTCTAAAAGTTTTCCATGTTGATTTACTAGAAAATGATCTAGTGGGGTTTGCGAGCCAAATAGGAAAATCTTTCTCTTCAGGAGAAATCTTGATAGATTGAATATGAGAAACCAAATTAGAAGGGAGAGTATCACGGAGTTTATCCAGCTTCCATTGGTTGTGCGCAATAAAATCAGCCACTTTTATCTTCTGGGACTTGTTTCCCTGTTGAACTAAATTAGCAAGGGCTCCTTTATTGGTCCAGTTATCCCACCAAAAGGAGATGTTACCTTTTCCTATATTCCATAAAATATGTGCTTCACAATCTTTCTTGATATCCATTAGCCTTCTCCAAGAGTGTGACTGAGTATAACACTTTTTTCTAGCAACTGGATGATATCTTTTGCAGTATTTAGCTTCCAGGAAGAGAGTGAGAAGAGACTTTTGAGTTCTGAAATTCCACCAAGATTTAGCAGCAAAAGAAATGCAAATGTCATGAATTGATCTAAAACCTACCCCTCCCTCCGTCTTACGATAACATAAATTCTGCCAGGAAAACCAATGATAACTTTTCTTGCTCTCTATTGTACCCCAAAAAAAACTAGCAAGTGATTTTTCAATTTGATCAAGGGTAGTTTTTGGTGGATGCATAATAGATATGATATGTAAAGGAATAGAATGCAATACAGACCTTATAAGGACTGCTCTACCCCCAAAAGAGAGAATTTTACCTTTCCAACCCTGAGTTCTATTTGCTATTTTGGCAACCATATTTCCAAAGTAGCAAATTTTCTTTCTCCCAGGGTAAATAGGGCACCCCAAATAAGTAAAAGGGAACTGGGAATGGGAAAAACCAGTGATGCTTTTGATGTCTTCAATTACAGTTGAAGGAGTTTTAGAAGATACCAGGAATGTAGATTTTCTTTTATTCACCATTTGTCCTGAGGCTTGTTCATAGTCCTCCAACTTTTTCATCATCATGGCAATAGATAACAAGTCACCAGAGGAGAAGAGGATGGTATCATCAGCATATGTGAGGTGAGTAATTAAAGGACTGCCTCGGTCCATAGAAAAATTAATAAAATTATCATGTACTAGCTGGTCCATCATGTAAGACAGCAATTCTGCCCCAATGACAAAAAGTGAAGGGAATAGTGGGTCTCCTTGCTTAAGGCCCATAGAGGATTTGAAAAACCCATGTCTCACTCCATTGACATTGATGGAGTACCAATTGTTTGAGATCAATCTTGCAACCATATCAATCCAACATTCAAAAAAGCCTAATTGCCTCATAGTTTGACAGAGGTAGTCCCAATGAACTCTGTCAAAGGCCTTTGCCATGTCTAGCTTAAAAACTACATTACCATTGACATTAGGTCTATTCAAGTTATGAATAAGTTCTTGAGTAAGCATAACATTATCTGAGATTGACCTACCTTTAAGGAAACCAGTTTGGTTTGGAGAAATAAACCTGTTCATAAGAGGGGCTAGCCTACTGTTAAGCAACTTTGAGATAATTTTGGAAGTGAAGTTGCTTAGACTAATAGGCCTGAAATCAACGAATTGTTGCGGGTTATCAATTTTAGGGATAAGGACAAGGCAAGTATGAGTAAATGATCTAGGGAAAGGTTGCCCAGAGAAGAATTCCAAAACCATCTGATAGAGATCATCAGAAATTATATTCCAGCAGTGTAGAAAGAATTTTCTAGAAATACCATCGGGGCCAGGCGAGCTGCTACTATCCATGGAGAATACTACCTGTTTCAGTTCATCCATGGTAAGGAGTGCCTCTAAAACCAAATTGTCTTCTTCATTTATTATTCTGTTAAGCCCCCTAAGCTTTCAAAAATCTCTGTAAGTATTTTCTTGTGTGAACTGCTGCTCAAAAAAGTTAATAGCTTCAATAGCTATATCATCTTTGTTCTCAATCCAGGTACCATCATGCTTCTTAATTCTTGTAAGTTGTAATTTTTTCCTTCTAGAATTAATTACAGAGTGAAAGAACCTAGTGTCATTGTCACCATCAATAAACCACTTCAAGCCAGCTTTTTGTCTCTAAAATGACTCTTCATTTTTTATGTGCCTAATCAATTGTGCATTCACATTATTGTATTCCATCCTATTGCTTTCAGTATTGTCATTTAGACATCTTTCCTCTAATACCTCAAGCATATTCTGAAATTCCTTGGTCTTAGCAAAAATATTCCCAATAGAATTCTTGGACCAAAAGGAAAGACTTTTACAGACATTTTTTAGCTTGAGATGAAATCTCCACATAGGGCCTCCTTCTACTTGTAGATTCCAGTATTGTTCTACCACTTGCATAAAACCCTCTTATTCAGTCCAAAGATCTAAGAATCTAAAATACTTTTTAGGCTCCAATTGTGGATTAGAAGTGGAGACAAGCAAAGGAGCATGATCAGAGCCAGTTCTCACCAAGTGTGTGACAGAGGTATTTGCAAAATGTTGTAACCATTCTGAGTTAACTAGAGCTCTATCCAGTCTTGCCCATATCCTCTTAGTAGGTGCCCAGCCATAACACCAGGTAAAAGGACTTCCAGTGTAACCAAGATCCAAAAGGCCACTATCCACAATGCAATTGATGAAGGGAAAGCTTTTAGACATATTGTGAATTTTCCCCCCTTTTTCTCCTGAGGATCAGTAATAGAGTTAAAATCCCCTATCACCATCCATGGAGAGCTAATTCCATTAGAAAAAGATTTGATGTTATCCCATAGAGGCCCCCTGAGATGAGCTTCACATTTAGCATACACTAAAGTCATGTATAAAGTCTCCCCATTATTATCAATTGAACAATTGATAAGTTGAGGAAGGTCTTCAATAACAATACAGTTGATAGAGCTATCACCAAAGAACCAGATTTTATTGTTGCAATTAGCATATGCAAAATCAAACCCAAGTTCTCTTCTGAATTTCTCTAGCTTTTTCCTTCTGCAGAAAGGTTCCATGAGAGCAATGAATAAAAGGTTGTGAGTTCTTTTGAGTTGCTTAAGTCTGTCAAGGGTACCTTGTGAAGTTATGCCTCTAATATTCCAAATAAGAGACATAATCCTTAAAAAGATATAGATTGATCATCATTGTCCTGTGAAAATTTCACAGGAGGAATGCATTTGCCTCTTCTATTACCTCTGCCCTCCCTAAAGGTGTGTCCACCTCTGGTTAATGAGAGTCCACCTCTGGTTACCTCATGCCCGGGTGAGAGGTGGTGTCTGTCAGTAACATCTCCAAAGGCTTGAACAATTTCATCTAGTGGTGGTGATTGATGTGAGAGAGCTTCTAGCAATCTGTTAGCATGATCATCGCTGGTAGCTGATTGAGCATCAAGACTTTCCTCACTTTCAGACTGTTCTTCAACGCTTTCGAAGTCATTCTCAGAATCACTAACAACTTGATCATTTTCAGCAATTTCTGAATCTTCCCCTTCAAATTCGGAATCTACATCATTTACCACATCCAGCTGTAATTCATCACTACTCTCTGAGGGAATAGTGTGGTTAATAGGATTGTTAGCTGGTGGAGGGGATACAGAGGTTGGATTGTCAGGAGGATGAGGATCTGGAGGCTCTTGAGAAGTGTGGTTTGTGTGTGCACTTTCTATCTGGTTTCTTAGTAGTGGAAGGCTAATTTGTGCTATCTTTTGGATTTTAGGAACTGAGGTGAATATATTTTGATGTTTTGGAACAACAGAGGTAGAGGCGATATTATATTGGTGTTTTGGCTTGGTAGTACTATTAGTGAGCATCTGAGAACCTGTCTTAATAGAAGACTGTATATTAGGGCTTGTCTGAGGTGTTGTGTTCTGAGGTTTATTAGGCTTTGCATTTGGATTAACTTGGCTTGACTTAATTGTTAGTGGAGTTGGTTGTTTTGTGCTATGATGCTGATGAGTATTAGTCTGTTGTTTGCTCTGATTAACTTGCCATTGCACTCTTTTCTTTGGTCCATTCTTCTGCTTCGATGCCTGGTGCAATTGGGCTATATGTTCAACAGGATTGTTCTTGTTCGAAACTTGTTTCCGTTTGTCTTGCGTTCCATCATTTGTTAGCTGTATAGTTGGTTGATTTGCCCTCTCTGATTGTGAATTTTTCCCTGTGAGAATGACTTCCTGATGAGGTTGTTGTGGTAGCATATTCAAGTTAGTATTCCCGATTGTGTGTTGATGTAATTTCTTGTTTCCTCTTTGAACCCTCTATTGATCATCAATCTCCTCAATGTTGGCTGAGGCTTTAGCCTGAACTTCTTCATCTCTTTTCTTATTTCTGCAGGAGAGTAGATCATGACCTTGCATACAACAATATTGGCAGTATGATGGGGCACCCTTGTATTCGATATCTAACCAGTATCCATCCTCCTCAATACTATCTAACCTCCTAAATCCCAGCCAGATTTGATCCTGTCTAGGCTTTAAGAGGTCAATTTCAACTTTAAGCTTAGCCACGTTGCCCCTAGACTTAGAGTAAGTGGCCATATCAGGGGCCATGGCAGTACCAATTGAGCTAACCATTCTGGACAAGGTGTCCCACCTAAAACGATGCCAGGGGACTGATGAATTAAAATCCATACAGGGGCAATTGTAGTTTCACATTCAGGGGAAAAATCAGGGGTCCATCTAATAACCTTCATTATATATAGACCAAGAGTGATGAATGGTTTAGAGTATATGTGGTAGAAGTATGCTTCATTGGTAAAGTCAATATAAACATGATTTGTATCATAGAAGGCTATTTTTACAGAACCTTTGAGAGGGATATGACTGATGAACAACCTCCTTACTTCTTCCATACTAGGTTTACCTCTGGTGAACTTCTCAACGATTGTAAATTTGCAATCTTCAGCTAATGTAACAAAATATTCATGGGCCTTGAAGTATACTGCTGGTTTGCCCATATGAGTACCGTGTGTAATTTCCACCGATTGCTTGGTTCTTGAGCTATTGGCGAGAGCAGCTGACACCGTAGCTGAGAAGGATGGCTTAGACACTGGGTGTGGTGGTTTGGTTTGAACTTTGGAATTAGTATTTGAGCTAGAGGGGGGGTTTGCATTCTGATTTGCATTTTGTTGACCATTGGATTGGGAATTTTGAGTAGTATTGATGTTTCGGTTGTGACGACGAGGGGGGTCAAAGTTACTGGAAAGCTTCAATTATGGTGGAAGAGAGTTATTCTTTTGGTATTGGGGAGTTCGTAATTTTGTGTTGAATTAACTTTTGTGCCATCCAGATGGACTGCATCTTCATGTCTAATTTGAGAGGATGTTGGTTGTGAAGTGGGGTTAATTTTGCCGACCATAATTCATGGAATGGTTTGGGGTGTTGAGTTGGTGGTAGATGGATTTTGATGTTGAGGTGTCATATTTTGATTGGTATTTTGTGGTGGTGGATCAGGTGGGGCTGGTGGAGGAAGTTGAGGGACCTCTAATGGTCCAGTAAGGTCGGCTGAGAGCATAGAGAGAAGTCAGAGAGAAAT